>KZ071428.1:254607-273444 GCA_002091845.1 Anopheles cracens | reverse complement strand
GGAGGCTAAATGATCTGTAAAAGAATCAATTTCACTGAAAGCCTTTGTGGGAAGGGTTTCTGGTGCATGGGTGTCAAACTCGTCTACTTTGTTTTTTTTTTCCGGCAGAAGGCGCTTTTCATTTTTAGAAACGTCAAACGTCAGCTGCCAAGAAAGGGTTTGACACACTGTTCTGAAACAGGTTGGACCAAAATTCATATGAACTTTTGCAAACACCTCAACATCTTCATCTCTGTAGTTCAAAACCTATCAAATATGCGCTACAGTTCTTGATTTCAAACAGTATCATCCTGCCTCCACAAGTTTGCACAATGTTTTCTATATGAACAACCAAGATTGGCCTAAAAACTTGTTTTGTAAACAAAAGCCTTATAATTTTGACAAGGGTTTGACACATTTGATCTAAAAGAAAACTCATGTTACCTTTGCGAAGTATTCAGTCTTTCCTTCAAAGTCAATCTGCCTGATATCTTCATACCCCAGACCGTACTTCAACTTTTGCTTTCGTCAAGAATGCTGATTTTGTTACATCGCTTCAAAACTTCTCTCGTTGCAGCAACGCTTTGCCCCGTACGCTTGTGCAAATGTGATCCCAAAAAGTGTGAATAATTCGTTATTCATTCCAACTATTTGCGTTTGACACTCCGCCCCGCTGGCCGTCGCGGGAAGGACGTCCCGTTCCAAATGCGCCAAGCACGGTCGTAAGATTAAAGCAAAAGCACTCGACGACAAGACACAATTTCACACACCGAATGAAAGATTCATCCGAAGCCACCCGCAGTCGCCTCGTTCGTGCTTTGCGAGACGTAGTACAGCAGCGGGAGCAAAACGGATACAACGAAACAAAATAGTTCACCCAAAGTCGCTGTCCTCGCAGCCGCGCCGGTCCGGTAGTCGTTTGATTCCTTTTAAGATAATTGAATTCCGGTCCATTTAATTTCAGCAGTCAACGGCCACTTCCCGCGGTGTTTCGAGCTGCTGTTTGGAAGGTTCGGGTGTTTTTTTTTTTTCGTCCGGAGATTGGAACAAACCTCTGCGAATGAAGCTGCATCACGGATCGACGCATCGCTCGGCAAGTGATTACCTGTCCTTCGGTGACCTTTTCCCCCTCAAGAAAGGTTTTGGGCCAAAAATTATGTCCTCTCAATTTAATTAACTCTCAATCAGGGTTTGGATTTCTTTTTTCTTCAGCTTTTCGCTTCCAAGTCCCCACGAGCGTCAACTTTCCCTGAAACACGTCGTCTGCAGGTCGGCTGGCAATTAATCACGGTCCCGATTTTACCTCCATTTTCGCCATCTTCGGGGCGGCCCCCTGCAAAGCTGCTTCGTTTCCTACTTCCTGCAGTCGTTATACATAGTTAATTAGCGTTATTACATCGTTATTTGCGTTGCTGAAAATGGTGCAATAAAGCGCCGGTACGCAAACTTCTCTCACCAAAGGAATGCCACGTGCCACGTGCGGAAAAAGAAAAAAGAACGAAAGGGAAAACTCTGCACTGCTCTTACATTTATTCATCCCGCTTCATGCGCCGAACCACCACCCTTGGCGCGGCAAATCGGGTGGAATAATTCACAAAATTATAACGCACCACAGAAGAAAAAAAAACGCTGAGATTTCAGCAACGCTTCGCGCCCAAGGTCGAAACGGGAGCTGTCTCTTATCTTGCGTGAAGGGTTATCGACGATTGAAGGGGCAGTGGTAATAAAAAAACAACAACAGCACGTCCCCATATAAAATCGCGACGCCTCAAACGGATTTTTATGGAACCAAATATTTACACTTCATTGGGTTAACATCGCTCTGAACCGTCTCCCGAAAAAACCATCGCCTAGGATAACGAAGTCTTTCCAGCGGAGAAGACGCCGGCGTACATAAACATCCGCGTCTATTACCGGCTGGCATGTGCTGTCATGTTTTGTTTTGGGAGCTTTTTTCTGTTTGGCTCACAGCTTGCTTTGCGTTATCTATCCGAGGGGTTCCGTTTCATAGCACGCATGAGTGGCGGGACGTTTGATTGAACGCAGGCTGCCGTGTTTTGGAACGGGCTAGCCATGTGTGCGGCGATGCCTTTTCGGAGGAGTGCGTTGCCCGGGACCAGATAAACACCTTCTATATATATTTTTTAATACTTGGCAACACCTTCGTGTGGATCATGTGATTGCAGTGGCGCGTTTTGGGAGCCCACGCCAAACTCTTCCCCTAACTTATCGACACGCCAGACAGTCGGACGGATGTACATCCTGACGGAGGCACTCGGCGGCAGCAGTAGCAGCAGCCGCCATTATTGACTCGCACACCAAGGCCGTAAATATGGTGACGACAACGACGCATTATGATAGCCTCGGGTAATGATGATGTTTCGCAATAAACTCAGCCACCGGCGCCATTACCGCGCGCCAACGAGTTTTATGCCGCACTGATGGATGATAGAATTGCGATTACCGGAAGAAATAATGATGCGGGAAATGGATTTTTCCCTGCCGCGCCAAAGACGACGATAGAAATGCGTCCACAGGGAGGTGAGCGCGATGTCGGCGACGGTTGTAAAAGACAAGCCGAATCCAGTTCGGTTGTGAGATTATTTTCGAAGCAAAAAAGCCACACCACACGCGAGAAGGAAGTATGCAAAAAAAAAATATGTAAAACCACGGCCAGCCTCCGCCGGAAAAGCGCCATTAACCCGCACCGGCACCGGCCGGGCGAACGAAACTGGAACAAACGAGGCTCGGAGGAAATTTAAAATCCTATTATTGAGCAAGAAAATCCTTTCCGAGTGCGACATCCCACCGCCTTTTTGCGCCATTTGCCACTGCGATTTGCTTTCTGTGCGCCGGCCATTTTGGCTTACTCTTTTGGGAGGCAATTAATGTCAAGCACGGTGACAAACGGGGAGGGGTGGGCTCGGGTGGGCTGCGCAACTGTCGAATGTCGGATTTTCCTCCCCCAGAAACATCAGAGGAACCGAAGCACGCACCCGGAGAGCCGGAGTGTAAGAAAAAGGGGTGAACAAAAGAAGAAAAAAAAGAAATCGAACCGACTCGCAAAGGTACAACTTTAAGGTTGTTAACGCAGAATAAACTTTTCAACTTTCATCGTAAAAATGCACCCGAACGGCTGGCGGTGTGTGGAAAGTCGTTAAAATGACTGCGCGCCAACAGCCATAATGTAAAGTTCGCGCGAAAGGTGATTAAAACGTTGCGTTATTCAAAATTAATGCCAAACGAACGGGGACTGCTTGTTTGCTGTTTGATGGAAGAATATCGATTTTCGACGGGTTAAAACGAGTAAAAAGTCCATTAAAAAATGAGCACGTAATAAAAAATTGTTAGATATAATTAAAATTTGATAAAGATATGACTCACGCTTACAGCGAAATATACGCAAACATTGGTGTATAAATTCAGGAAATTTTGCATTTAATTATGAAATAACATTATCAAAAATGTATATAAAAAATGAAGAACAAGTAAAGGTGTAATTTTCATGACAATTAATAGCAAATTGTACCAATTCATATAACCGACATTCCATTCTGTATATTAACGATAAAAAACCTATCAGAACGTAAGCTCAAAAACTGCACACACAAAAAAGGTTTCCCAGCTCGATGTAAAGAGGACGGGAGATAAATTTACAAAAAAAACTTACAGCACAAATTTTTATTACGCACACGCTCGCTTCCTCCCTGGGAACGCGTTGCAGGTGTTAACGCACGCTTCGGGACGGAGTGAGCGCGAGGACGAAGGCGCACACACACACGGTGACAGGAAGGCGAGGGCAAAGATAACACGGCAAAGCCGACAGGGCAGCAACCCGCAGGATGTGAAAGCCAAGAAATGAGCACACCGTTGGCGGAACACGCTAACGCAATCTATTTTTTTTTTCTTTGTTGCTGCTCGTACGGTTGGAACGCAAATGTGTGAGTGAGCACAGATCGAGGTAGCCGCCGGATGAGAAGATGACGCCCTTTGATTGTTGCGCTCGTAGGTTACTGCGATGTGCCTGCCGTCGTGCACGACTAACTTTCGCTGACTGGCAGGTTTCGTTTTTTTCTGTTCTCTCCAAAACAGTGAGCTCCGTGTGTTCGCGTTGAGACTTTCGGGAAGCAGGCAGATATCCAGTGGAATCCATGTGCCCGGGAACTCTCTCCAAAAGCTGAACCACACCGTATCTCTCCCCAAAACGAACACCTATCGATTCCTCGACATTGGAATGTCGTTACTCAGCTGCCCCAACTAGCGGTGGTTAGTATGCGCCAACACGCCACCCCAATCAGCAGTCGGCGTTATTCGAACTGAGATGGGGCTCTAATTTCGGTCCGTATTGCCCGCGGTGACTTGCAGACCAACCAACCGGAGGTAAGTCGCGTCCGTTGACAGGCAAATTCCTGGTACGAACCGCGCGCCCAAAAGTTGCCGAAAAGCCACCTGTCAAAATGATGTGCCAGTGCGTATGCGTGCCAAAGTCTATTGGTTTTTGTGTGATTGTGCGATGAGTCGGCGACTTGCGGAGACGGCGGCGAGGGCCGTATAATTGCCCCAAGTGGATGGACGTGCCCGGAATGTCTAATATCTCCGGGAGCTCCGGGAGCCGACGACGGTACCCGGTGAACTCCGTGCCATTGTTAGGAAGTTTTCCGGCTGCGCTGCTTTCCGTTTACCGGCTAATTGGGAGTAACGAGATGCCTTGGGACAGCAGCTCGGTATTTAGCGTCGTGGATTAGTGTGTAACGGAAACTTCACCGTGGTGGCGTTGATATCTGATGCTTTATGAAGTTGAAGTATTAAGTGAGGTGGATTTTTATATTACTAGAAGTAAAGGTTTGCAGAAGGTCAAATATATTACAGGAATTTTGACGACTTCCTTCAAAAAACTACACTGCACCAAGGTTGTTAATTTGATTTTCCTAACACAATACTGCATTTTAAAGCTTGTTCCATTCTGTAGCATTCTCGAAACTGTAGCATTTGAGCGATTCCCGTGTGCCTAGGCTGCACTAATTGCAAAACCACTAGAGAGTAAAATGTTGTTCCATCCAGCAAACATTTCCCAAAACTTCCCGTACCATTTCATGGCAACAAAGCGACCAGACATCGCCAGAAGAGATTATCTGAAAACAAGCAAACCAAATTCCGATCGTTCCCATCTACCCCACCGATCAGTGATGTGGTATTTTAACGGCCAAAAACTCTAATGAAGATTAACGAACTGCGATGGCCACGGCTCGTGCGAGCAGCACGGGAGCATCATCATCATTCGCTGGAAGCAATCAAAGAGATGTACACCGAACCCTTGAAAACCATCCGTGTACCGTGCGGGCTTTTACATGCTCACCCACACACACACACATCCACATACAAAGTAACCGGATTTCCGCTCAATAGTGGCACGGTGGGTTGCCTTTTTAGTAGCCATTTTGCTTCTCCACCTTCTTGCAAATATTTGCCCGCCGTGTGGGGGCACACCGTATGTTGGAGTTCGCGCGTTCCCCGATGGCGGCACGTTTCAATTTCACCTATCAACGGATTTAATCAAGCGTTCATCATCTACGTGCCGACTGGAATACCTCCTCACAAACGCACACACACAGAGGCAAACAGATGCAATGCGAAGCGTGCGGTCGCAAATGGCAGTCTCTTAAATAATTGATCGAGCATCCGCAACAGGCGAGCGGGCCGACTGCGCCGACCGTGAATGCACTCACGGTACCGTTGCAGTAATGGATCATTCATTCGAGCGGGCACAAACACGTGCACACATCCATCCAGCCCGAACGAGGCTGACAAAAAACCGCTGTCCGTGAAGGGGCTCAATGGTTGGAAACTAGCTTGAGCTTTTATTTTGTAAATCATTCCACCATTGTATCGCTCGCGCAGGTGGAGGTTTGGGCCGTCCAATGGTTGTGATAGATGTACGTTTAATCGGAAAATCCACACCATTAGCCTGTGCGTACGTGAAACTTCAAATAGAATGAAAGCCTGGTATGGAAAAAACTTTATGCAGGCATTAGATATGATAGGATAATCAATCAAACTGGAGGCAACAGACAACAAATATAGTACAAATTGATTAATATTATCCACTTCCTATTGAAAAATGTATTCTTAATATGGGTGTGAAGATTGTTAGTGGTGATTGTGTTTTCTTTTTTTCTTTTTCTTCCCCCCCCCCCCCCCCTGGGTGGTTGTTTTGCTCCCGGTGCTGATAAGCACGTTGCGCGCAGAACAAGTCAGAAAGCTTCGGCCGTGGTCGGGAACGGTGAAGGATGTTTCCACCGGAGCCCTCACACTTGACACGCAATTAGCGGGAAACGCTCTAGCAGCTTTCGAGCATGCAATCAAGTTGATCCAAGGCTCGCGATCGGGCCGGCCGAGCAGCAGGCGCTGCAGAGAGTGAAGCACCGTAGCCGTGGGAACCGAAATCTAATGACACCGAACGTGTACGTCAACGTGTCTAGCTTGCTTCTTGCGAATTTTGATGATTTGATCAAAATTGTTATCAAACCAGCTCGAACTGTTCAAGTTCGCTGCTGGTGCTGCTGCTGTTGCTGGAAAATAGCTTCAGGAAGGGCAAACATCAAGGTAATGGGTTGTGCAGTGTAGCCAACACCACCCCGTGCGCTGAAGCACAGCCGAGATAACCATAATTAACAAGACCTACAAGTTTCGCCGCACAGAGATACTTGTTTGCTTTAGCACCACTTGCCGCTGGAGGGCGTTGTGCTGCGCGGCAAGTGCTGAAACTACGAACGGACACGTTCCACCGTTACACGGCAGCGAGAAACCCCATCCCGGGCTTGCGGATGTGGATGATGAACTTTCTTGTTCGCCCCGGAACCAGCACCTTTTCCTGCAAACGGTCGCCTTCTTGGAGATTCATTTAATTGGAAGTTGAGGCGTGTGCAGCGCCCGAGCGTGCAGGTGCTTCCTTCGGAAGCGCATCCTTTGAGCGCTGTGGCCTCTGATCTTCCCACTGCCACGGTGTCACGATCCAATCGCACAGCAAAGGATTCTTTTCCCTGCTCGCAACGGGCGAAGTCCTTGCGCTGTCTCTTGTACCTACCATCACCAGGGTGAGAACGTACACCCATTTATAGTGTGGGACAATAAAATCTGACATCCCTTCTTCGGTTGGCGGGAGCGCGACAGAGTGGGAGAGCGCGTCGGTAGGTTGAAATTTATTCCACCTTATCGCTATCGTTTATTTCTTCCCAGCATGCACCTCACGTGCACCCGAGACATCTCACCCGCAACCGCAGGCCCGTTTGCGTCATGCTTTTGTTGTGGTTCAGTGCACTCTCTCCCTGACGTCAACATATGCAGGAAGACCCGTGGCGCATGAAAGGTCCAGGAATTCAATCCTGGGCCCCATCCCAGCAGCCACCAGCGGACCGGGATAACTAGGGCAAGCATGACAGCACACACACACCAGCCTGATGCACTTCCATCCGTGCCCGGCGCATGCAGTGCAGAGTGAAGTCTCGTGTACCATGAAAAGCTTCCCTTAAGTAAGGCTTCCATCCGGGGGAAGGAAGCCACGCAAACATTCCAGGCTCGCCTCGGTGTTTCGAATCGAATTAAGATAAAGACATGAATTGATTTCTTTCTTTGGATGCAATAAAATAAATGGGACAATGGGACCGGCTCCGGATACGGATGCAAATTGCAACGGAACACGGAGGGATGCAGCAGTGTGCAGCAGCTGGTCGGTCGCCTGTTGCTTATCAATTTATCAATCAATCGGTTGGCTTAGCAGGCGGGGGCTTTAAGTCGGATTGGGACGAGCTGGACGTTCGGTGTAATCTTCGCAGGAGCGAAGTGACGTATCCGATTGATTTACGACGGGGTAAAGCTCTGCGAAGCAGGTGCAGTTCCGGCTGGGATCAAGCAGGTGCAGATGGATATCGGATGTGTAAGCTTGCGGGGCTTAGTTGACGCAGCTGTCAAACTAATTTTGACCATCATTACCAGCGCGACATGTAACGCACCGGGATTACAGTAGAGGGCGCCACCTGACAACATGTTTGAGGAGTTGCTTACCAAACAAGCTTTTTTTGTAAAAAGATGCTTTCATTCGAAGCCTTTCTTTTTCACCTTCTCTAGATCACTTTCATCTCCTTTATCTCTTAAATTATAGTACATTGTTCTTTTATCCTGAGAGTGTTCATTCCAATCCTTAAAACGTGTCTAGCTTGCTTCTTGCGAATTTTGATGATTTGATCAAAATTGTTATCAAACCAGCTCGAACTGTTCAAGTTCGCTGCTGGTGCTGCTGCTGTTGCTGGAAAATAGCTTCAGGAAGGGCAAACATCAAGGTAATGGGTTGTGCAGTGTAGCCAACACCACCCCGTGCGCTGAAGCACAGCCGAGATAACCATAATTAACAAGACCTACAAGTTTCGCCGCACAGAGATACTTGTTTGCTTTAGCACCACTTGCCGCTGGAGGGCGTTGTGCTGCGCGGCAAGTGCTGAAACTACGAACGGACACGTTCCACCGTTACACGGCAGCGAGAAACCCCATCCCGGGCTTGCGGATGTGGATGATGAACTTTCTTGTTCGCCCCGGAACCAGCACCTTTTCCTGCAAACGGTCGCCTTCTTGGAGATTCATTTAATTGGAAGTTGAGGCGTGTGCAGCGCCCGAGCGTGCAGGTGCTTCCTTCGGAAGCGCATCCTTTGAGCGCTGTGGCCTCTGATCTTCCCACTGCCACGGTGTCACGATCCAATCGCACAGCAAAGGATTCTTTTCCCTGCTCGCAACGGGCGAAGTCCTTGCGCTGTCTCTTGTACCTACCATCACCAGGGTGAGAACGTACACCCATTTATAGTGTGGGACAATAAAATCTGACATCCCTTCTTCGGTTGGCGGGAGCGCGACAGAGTGGGAGAGCGCGTCGGTAGGTTGAAATTTATTCCACCTTATCGCTATCGTTTATTTCTTCCCAGCATGCACCTCACGTGCACCCGAGACATCTCACCCGCAACCGCAGGCCCGTTTGCGTCATGCTTTTGTTGTGGTTCAGTGCACTCTCTCCCTGACGTCAACATATGCAGGAAGACCCGTGGCGCATGAAAGGTCCAGGAATTCAATCCTGGGCCCCATCCCAGCAGCCACCAGCGGACCGAGATAACTAGGGCAAGCATGACAGCACACACACACCAGCCTGATGCACTTCCATCCGTGCCCGGCGCATGCAGTGCAGAGTGAAGTCTCGTGTACCATGAAAAGCTTCCCTTAAGTAAGGCTTCCATCCGGGGGAAGGAAGCCACGCAAACATTCCAGGCTCGCCTCGGTGTTTCGAATCGAATTAAGATAAAGACATGAATTGATTTCTTTCTTTGGATGCAATAAAATAAATGGGACAATGGGACCGGCTCCGGATACGGATGCAAATTGCAACGGAACACGGAGGGATGCAGCAGTGTGCAGCAGCTGGTCGGTCGCCTGTTGCTTATCAATTTATCAATCAATCGGTTGGCTTAGCAGGCGGGGGCTTTAAGTCGGATTGGGACGAGCTGGACGTTCGGTGTAATCTTCGCAGGAGCGAAGTGACGTATCCGATTGATTTACGACGGGGTAAAGCTCTGCGAAGCAGGTGCAGTTCCGGCTGGGATCAAGCAGGTGCAGATGGATATCGGATGTGTAAGCTTGCGGGGCTTAGTTGACGCAGCTGTCAAACTAATTTTGACCATCATTACCAGCGCGACATGTAACGCACCGGGATTACAGTAGAGGGCGCCACCTGACAACATGTTTGAGGAGTTGCTTACCAAACAAGCTTTTTTTGTAAAAAGATGCTTTCATTCGAAGCCTTTCTTTTTCACCTTCTCTAGATCACTTTCATCTCCTTTATCTCTTAAATTATAGTACATTGTTCTTTTATCCTGAGAGTGTTCATTCCAATCCTTAAAGCACATGGCATTGATTGATGGAGCAAGCCTCCCATTTGAAGCGATCTTCTTCAGAGACTGTTGCTACACTATCTACTGTCAGCTAATAGCAGAACCATCCTGCGAGGTCTTCTCCGGGAAAACTGTCATCCCGGACCGGGTTCAGTTCAGCTGCGCGGCATACAAACTTGTTTTTCACACACACATCCCTAGCACAACATCAACAAAAATCCAAACGACAAACCTTCCACCTCCCTTGTGCTGCCAGGCGCCGTGGTTGGAAATGATTGGCACAAATAGAAAGTGTTAGGCGAGCGAGCGGAACCCGCTTCCTCTACAGTCCCACGAAGTCCCGCGGGTCACGTCCACACGGTGTCCTTGTGGTAAAGTTTTGCTGAAACTCGAACCACCACCGTGTGTACGTGTGCGCGCGGGTGTCTGCTGTGCTGTGTTATTAAGTATAATTTGATTTATTTTCATTACCACAAATGTCAATCATAGTGCCACCAGTTCGTGTCGAGGTGTGGTTTGCAGTGCAGAGTTTGTTCTTTGGAGCGATTTTTTGTGTTCATGCTGCGCTCTATAGAGGTATGAGATATGCCGGCAACAGGTCCCATGGGTGAGCTGTTTGAGTAAAGTTCTGGAGTTTTGTGTGTTTTGTGATGGTTTGCTTAGTGCGTAGAATAAATCGCGAGCTGTTCCTCGTGTGCACACCACAATCCTCGGAAGCAGAAGCAAGAAGTTTATTTTACAACAAGCTTATCCAACCACCAGCTCAACCAGAGAGCGAAAAACTGACCGGTTAATTCAAAAGCTCCTGCAGATGCGGTTCCACGTGATAAGGGCAGCAATTTGCTCCCAACAGCAGCAGCAGCAGCTCAATCCTTCCCAACAACCATCGTGATGTCGACTGAAGCACCAGCAGCACCATCGTAACAACTCATCAAATTAATAGAAACGGCACATGGAAATTGCTTCGCAGCCGGTTTGCGCCCGCTTTCTTCCGCTCTCTTCACTTTCTGGAAGCACATCTCACTTTTCGGGCGGTCTGTGGTCTTCACTCCCGAGAACGGAGCGTTTTTCGCTGCAAAATCCTCCCCATCCGCCCATACTCCGCTAACCCATTCGCCCCGAAATGTATTTCAATCTCTCGCGGGTGAGATTGCACCCGGCTGGCATTAGGCCAGCAGCGGGCAGTCTGTTTATTTTCGGCGTGCCCACATATCCACATACGGTGCGCGATGCAGCGAAGCGGAATAAGCGGATAAGTCGCGCTGAAATGCGAAATAAGTGGCAGCGGAGAGAGAGAGACAGCGAGAGGCACGCCGAACAAAAGGGGCCCCCTTCCCGAGTGCTTGCGGTCGACTGTACCACATACGCGCGTATGGCGCAGTGCAAGGTTGCATGTTTAAGTAATTAAACGGAAAATCTCGGTCTCGGCTGCACGGGTGATGGGCATACCGGAAGCGTCCTCCTGGGACAGGAGGGGGGAGAGATTTATAATCCACCTACAGCGAGCAGCGGAAAAGCGGAAGGAATCTCTCAACGGGTGCATGGGCCACTTCATATGGGAAGCGCTGCTTACGTGAAGGTGAAGCTTAAAGCGTCGCGCCTAATGAATGCGAACGTGGAGATTTATATTATGCGAGGGCGACACTCCGCGTGCATTGTTCGCCAAATTGGTGTGCTGTGAGCTTTGCAGCTGGATTTATTTTTTTTTAATAATTTCACCAACCATAATCATACTTTTTTTACTACTTTTCTGTTATGAATATGCTGATTCTGTACGGGTTTCTATTGAATTTAATGCCGATTCGCCATAATCTGTATTTTAAATAATTTTGCGCCGGAATGTATGCAATGCACACGCTCTACTAGATCATAAGTTTTTAGCCTCCAGCATCCCGAAAGGAAATAGGAATTGGAAAACATATTACGAACCTCATTACCTTTTTTTGTGAATTCTCTTGTGAATTTTCTTTTTTGGCTTGTGAAAACTCAATCCATGTTTCCAACCATGTTTCCATCCACGTTCCACTCCATGTTTTTTGTTTGTTAGTGAGAAACAAGCCCTTAATGACATTAATAAAGCAAGACTATAATGCAATCCATAATCAGACTTTTTCGCCACTTTTCTGTTATGAGTATGTTGATTCTGTACGGTTTTCTATTGAATTTAAAGCCGATTCGCCCTAATCTGCATTTTAAATAATTTTGCGCCAGAATGTATGCAATGCACATGCTCTACTAGATAATTCTCTTGTCGATTCTCTTTTCAAGCTTGTGAAAACTCCATCAATAATGTTTTTAGCTAGTGAGAAGCAAAATCTGACATAAAACAAGACAATAATGCAACCGTTCCCAAAAACACATAATAAAATATCTATAGAATACAAATCTTGCTGCACAAATCATAGAATGCTTCAAAGAGTCTTTTTTTATTAAACTATGATGGTATAAACTACATAAAAATATCTTTTTTACACACAATTTCTGCCTCCGTTGCCGTGCGCTATCCATCACGTGGCTAATTTTTCAGCTCATAGTAACATCTCCGCA
Source organism: Anopheles cracens (assembly GCA_002091845.1). Lineage (NCBI taxonomy): Eukaryota > Metazoa > Arthropoda > Insecta > Diptera > Culicidae > Anopheles > Anopheles cracens. Next base: position 260,992 of record KZ071428.1, on the reverse strand, counting down.
CGTCCTGAACGGACAGGGGCGGTTTAGCAACCTCCTGCCTGAAAAGCGCCACATTCACGCTCTCCATCTCGTGCCGTCGCCGGAAGTGGAACAGATCGATCGTCGCCCGCAGCCTGTACACCTGCACCAGCATCCGGTGGTCCGGCGGCAGCGTGCGTTTGTAGTTCACAATCGCTTTCGCCACGTGCTGCAGGGCCCGCTCGCGCCGCCCCGTGATGTACGCCTGCAGACACAGCCCGTACGCCAGATTGCCCTGGCCGAGCGAGAGCAGCAGGTTCCGCGCACCGTACAGCTGCGTGTAGATGTGCTGGGCGTCCGCGAACGTGTTCACGCTGTCGGTGACCTGGTGGTGGGCGAGCAGCAGGATGGCCAGGTCCTCGAGCAGCTCGGCGTACGGTGCGCTCGTCCGGCCGTAGAGGTGCGTCACGCGAGCCATCGCCTGCTGCAGCATGAAGGCGGCCTTGCGGTAGTGCCGACGGCCCAGCGCCGTCCGCGCCGTCTGCCGGAGCACGTCGATAATCAGCCGGGGCGGTGAGCGCTCGCACAGCACGCTCAGCGCGTGCAGCGTGTACTCCATGCTGCGGACAAAGTTGGCATCCTCGAAGTGGTAGAGCGCAATCGAGTGGAAGACGCCGGCCCTGAGATCGAGCCCCGGCTGCTCATCGACGGGTGCCGGATGATCGATGAAGTTCACGGTCAGCCGCAGGGCGCGTTTGCTCGTTTTGAGTGCATTGGTCAGCTTGCCGGCCAGCACTTGGGCGCGCATCAGCTGCCGCAGGACGGCGAGCTCTTCCATCGAGCCGAGACGCGTCTGTTGCTGCGTGAGACCCAGTATGCCGATTGCTTCCACGCACCACCCGGTTTGCGTCAGGAACGTCCCAATCCGTAGGCCACACCGATAGTCCAGCCGTGGCAGCGCACCGGTGCGGCTTTGCTCCTCCAGCAGTGTCTTGTAGCGGCGGAACAGCTGCAGCGGTAGGGATTTCTTCACACTCTGCAGCCACTGTAGACACTGCACGAGCGGCGTTAGGTCGGCGGCGAAGTCTCGGATGAAGTCACTGACAAGCAGCGGATCGGTGAGCATCTCCAGCTGCACATCCACCAGGCTCGGGTAGTCGCACATCTCACCCAGCACGTCCAGCCTCGAGCGCCGCGGTAGCATCGCAATCGATTCGCGCAGGTCCGTGCAGCGTGGGATGTTCGAGAACGTTCTGGCCACTGCCTCCACCGCCAGCCGGTACATCGATTTGCTGCTGTAAACCACACTGGACGTGACGCTGGCGCTCATGTGAACGTCGGCGAGTGGCCAAAACTTGGCCACATGATTCATAATAGCCAGGTTCGGCTCCAACACTATCACTGTCGCGTAGAGGAATGTTATGCCTAACTTTAGGGCAAACGATCAACAAACTGACACCCTTGCTTGAGGGGAGCGCACGCCTTATTCCAGGAAACTCCGACCAAACTTTGTTGTTTGTGTGGACTTTTGCTTCTGCACGAAACTCTCGTGTCGACGGCTCTGTGGTTGCTATGGTATTTCGAGTGTTGTTCCTCGCATATCACTAACGCTATGCGTCCACAACGCGCAGAAACAACGGCAGCAGAAGCAGCAAAGCAACCACACACTGCCACCGTTGGAAATGAACTATTTTTATGGTTTTACGAACGATTCGAGACAGGTATCGGTTGTCGTCTGAGAGATTAAGCACTGCACTCTGTACCCTGAGGGTCTGGGTGAAGAAACAGGGAAAGAAAAAATAACACTTTTCGAAACTTTGTACTGAAAACATTGTACTTGGGACTGCAAAAGCTTGTCAAAATGTTAGCTACAACTTCCTTCAGTATCCTACGGCAATAAATTATAGACACAGCTCTCTAAGGATCGCTGTTCAACCTCCAATCACCTTCTCGTGTCAATATGATAATGATCTAATACGGCGTCCAAACTCCCAATCTCCCACAAGGAAGGTGAAAACTTGCCGTCCACCGGTTGGGAATTCGATCACAAAAAACAGCATGTTCCCGATGCAAAAAAAAACCGGCTAGCAAAAATTAATCCAACACCTACACGATGTGCTACGCCCGACATGGGTAAATCCCTACTGAAAACAGGTTCCGAAGGAGCAAACAGCAGATGAAGACACTGTGGATCTCGCACGGGCCTACCTGTACAGGAGCACGATTCCACGTACAAGCCGGCCCGCTTCCCATCTACCCGGTGTCCACACGTTCTGGGTGCTGGAGCAACAGAGGAATGAAAAAAAGGCACAAAAAGGGGGTAACAAAAACATCAGCGAAAGGACTAGCCAGACGTCCCGAGGCCATACGCCGGTGAAGGCAGATTCATTAGCAGATAATCGTAAAAACCACCGGAGGCTTCCCGGGCGTGCTTTCCGAGATCGAAAAGTGAAGCGTATCAATCTCTTCGGCTGGTAGAGCGCACAGCGCCAGCCTGCCGGTTATTTGCGCTTTGCGCCAGCGAAAAGGGTAGCATATTGCGTCTCGGGTACCTTTGTCTGGCACCTAATTAACACGCCTACTTCGGAATAGGGACGTTGAACCGACTAGCGTAGGAGTAGGGACAGCCTCCAGCTATTGGGTGTATAATTTACGGCGCTAACTTGCAAGAACTGACGCGGATATAGCATTACAGGAACAACAACAAAACACATCCTGAAACAAGCATTTATCGCGCGTTCATTTTAAAGAGACAAAGCCTGTCCCTCTAACAAGTTTATAACATTTTCGCTTAAAAATTTCCAAACCCCCGTAACAACAAAGCAGCCAACGGAATCGGGAAACGAAAATTGATCAAAGCAACCGGCACGTTGCTCGTACGGGTTCCGCGGTGGCGGTGGCCTACTTCGTTGGGCAAATCCGACGCGCGTATCCGAAACATCAAACGATAATCGAAGAACCGAAGCAGGGAGGCCGGAGGAACTCGTATCAGAGAAACTAGCGAAGCAGAAAAGTTTTCCTTCCCAGCTCCTACTCGTTCTTCCCGGGTCGGGTCAGGCCTGGCAGGCTGATCTCTCAACACGGATATCCGCCGTACTCGGTCGCTCGTAACAAGTTTATCGACCGGAGCAGCGCGCAATGGATCTATTGTTTTAAGGCTTACATCGATTTTTGGTCCACTGTCAACCGGCGTGTTGTGATTCCGCTGAGCTCCGCAAATGGAACAACCCAGACACACTCATGTCCATTATCTCACGCCGGTCCAGTACGCGCAGATGGAGTCGAGTGATAGTAATCTCCCTGGAGACGATTGTCTCCACCTCGGGGTTGGGAGGTCCCTGGCGTACCGAAAGTAATCTCGGTACATGATTCGCAGTACATTCCGGAACTCCCAAGCCGCCTCAACGATGAGCGACATGGTGATCCACACCTTTTCAAAGCCACGGCGAAGCACGCGAGGCATCAATCTGCCCGGAGCAGGATGTGGAATAACAGCTGACGCGATTTTTTTCTGTTTGTTCGTTCGTTCTTCTTCCTCTTCCCGTTGGGGAGGCTTCCACTCGCTAAGCGGATTTGAGTGTGATGTAACTTTTTGACAACTTGCCAGCCGGAACCGCCTCGCCTCGAATTGCATTCGCCGGGCGTGTGCGACAAGATGGCGTCAGCCGTGGCAGCTCGCACACGGCTCACGGCCACGTACGCGGGGACGCCGTTGTGCGGGATCATGGGTAGGCTTTTCGCGTGGCCAATTTCCCGTTGGTCGATTTGATTGATGCAAATAAGCGGCTTTGCAACGGTTGGGCTGCCGGTGACGTGAGAACACGGCCGCGTGGTAGGTTCGGGCCCTCCGGAATGAAATCAGTGATGCTTCGGTCTCGTGACACAAGGGTGTAGCAGTTTGGGTGGAAGAAAAGGGCTTCAAATGTGTTTTTTGCGTTTAATAAAATTGGGCGCACATTTTGGCCCGAGAGCGCGCGACGCCGTGGGAAATGCCAATGTCAGATGTCACCGGCGTGGGTGGTGTTGATGTATTTTTCAGTGTTTTTATTTATTGATTAAAGATATAAGTTGTGAATTAATAACTCATTTCGTGGAACAGGATTTGATTTAAGAGAAGAAAAGGGCAAGATTTAAGTAGGAATCCAACCAATTGTTGTTAAGTTCGTTCTTTAAATGTTTATTATGTGTGATTCAAAGATCGAACTTGACTAGCTGCTTACAATTCCGCAATAGTTAAAATACAATCTAAGAGTATGATACAAAAAGAAAGTCGTAGTCGAAACCATAACATTTAAAAATAAATGAAAGAATAAAATATGTCAAAGATTTGTTATACACTCTTAACAAATTAACTTCATAGGTTGAAATAACCGTGTGAATTGTAAAACAGTTATTTTTTCTTCAATCACTATTTTACACTAACAAAATACCATAAATTCAAATCAATCAACCTATTGCAAGTTTAATTTTTAGTAAAACAAAAAACACTAGAGAAACATCAAGAAAAAAGTTAACATTTCACTAAACTGTTGACTATCAAAACGAAAACAAATATCGCTATCATTTGAAATAAAAATTAAAGTAAAAACGTCATAAATGATCATGACAAACATCATTTTCTAACATTTAAATAATTGTTTATCCATTTCCAATCAGTCGCTGCCAAAACAAACACACTAATTTATAATCAAAACACCAATCCTACTTGCCTCAGAGTTTTGAGATGGGTCCTATTAGCTTGAACCAATTAGAAATCTCCCTTCGTTCGGCAAGCAAAAGCTCAATTCCAACCCCGTGTCCTCAGTAGGCAAGTAGGCACGCGATGGGCGGAAAAAAAGATATCTTCCACCATAATCGAGGCGCTCATCTGGAATTCCGTCGAGCGGCGGCAGCCATTCCGAGAAGCCTCCCGCCGGCAGAATCCTCTTATTGATTGCGCCCCGGGGCCGATGACAACGGTTTCGATTTTTTGTTTGTCCGATTTGCTTCCGACGAGATAAAATTAGCCGCCCCCTCGCCGAAGAAAACCGACGGCGCGGTTCCGAAGTTAAGTGATCCACGAATGAATCCATTTGACACCTAATTAGTGGCCAGTCGTGCAGAAACAAAGATCGTTCCGGTTGCCTCCTTCGCCCCGCCCGCCGAAAAGATCCCAGTGGGCGCCTTATGAGGGCGAGATGTCAATCGTTTGAGAGAGGAAGACCACGAAATAGAAATGCGCAGCAACAAAAAATCGTCTGCCGATTTTTGGTTGCCATCTCTCTAAAACGATAAAAAACACGTTCTGCTCTGCAGCAGACAGTTTTAGTAAAACAAAAAAACACTAGAGAAACATAAAGAAAAAAAGGTTATATTTCACTCAACTGTTGACTGTCAAATCGAAAAAAATATCATTTGAGATAAAAATTGAAGTAAAAACATCATTAATGATTATGACAAACATCATTTTCTAACATTTAAATAATTGTTTAACCATTTCCAATCAGTTACTGCCAAAACAAACACACTAATTCATAATCAAAACACCAATCCTACTTGCCTCAGAGTTTTGAGATGGGTCCTATTAGCTTGAACCAATTAGAAATCTCCCTTCGTTCGGCAAGCAAAAGCTCAATTCCAACCCCGTGTCCTCAGTAGGCAAGTAGGCACGCGATGGGCGGAAAAAAGATATCTTCCACCATAATCGAGGCGCTCATCTGGAATTCCGTCGAGCGGCGGCAGCCATTCCGAGAAGCCTCCCGCCGGCAGAATCCTCTTATTGATTGCGCCCCGGGGCCGATGACAACGGTTTCGATTTTTTGTTTGTCCGATTTGCTTCCGACGAGATAAAATTAGCCGCCCTCTCGCCGAAGAAAACCGACGGCGCGGTTCCGAAGTTAAGTGATCCACGAATGAATCCATTTGACACCTAATTAGTGGCCAGTCGTGCAGAAACAAAGATCGTTCCGGTTGCCTCCTTCGCCCCGCCCGCCGAAAAGATCCCAGTGGGCGCCTTATGAGGGCGAGATGTCAATCGTTTGAGAGAGGAAGACCACGAAATAGAAATACGCAGCAACAAAAAATCGTCTGCCGATTTTTGGTTGCCATCTCTCTAAAACGATAAAAAACACGTTCTGCTCTGCACCAGACAATGCAAAACCCTTTTCAAACCAGAGAGAGAGAAAAAATTAACATAACCATCGGCACGGAAAACTTTCGGCGACGAAAAACCCCGGCACCGAAAAACGCTTACAATATCATCATGCAGGCACATTTATTCGCGTAGCCCTTAAACAAATAACTCGCCCCACGTCCTTCCACCGGTGGAGCGAACGGCGTAAAGTTTGATAATAAAATCCTGACCATTTTGGCCCCGTGGCCGTGCGTGGGCTTTGGTGAACTTTTGGTCCGGTGAACTTTTGGTCCGCGGCCGGAAGGCTCGTTCGGT
>KZ071428.1:230232-253756 GCA_002091845.1 Anopheles cracens | reverse complement strand
GGATGGAATTAAAAATGCAAATTTCATCATCCTGCTGTATTTCCTACATTTTAATAAGTTTTTCTACGGCACGCGGGAGTCGAAACGCACGTGGAAATGCATTAGGTGTAGCGGGAAACGCGCAAACCCATAAACGCACCCTGGTAAGGCCGGGGGTAAGGACGAACGGGCTTCACGTGGCAAAACTTTCACGCTGCAACTGTGTGTGACTGTGGCGTAGAATGGCTTTCACCGCGGGGGCTCTTTGCAATAGGTTTCTGAATGGAATTTCTGCTTCGCAGTATAACTTTTTTTTTGTTTGGTCCCACTGCAGTTATTGGTCTGAAACAGCAGCGCGTCGCGGAATAGTATTTCTGTGTGTGTTTTTTGTCGTTCTGTGCAACAAAATAAAATGATTACTCTCATTTAGCTGCTGGTGGAGCAGAGCAACCATTTCCGTTCGCATTAAATGCAACTAGTGAACAGTAACATTTATCTCGACTCGAGAGCTCTCTCTCTCACCTTAAATTTCAAATGATGAATATTTTAATGAGCACGTGACAGGTACGAGAACCCCATCCGTAACGAAGCTGCCTCGTTGCAAATGTTTCTTCGTAACTCATTAACTCATAGTTTCCGTGGATGCCTCATAATCTTGTTGATTTTCGCATAAATTGATATCATTTGCTGCCTGAAATGTTGTCGTTTTGTGAGCAATATTGCAATTATACCTTTCAAGGAACGTTTGCAATCGCAGGAAATAGAAGCTTACGGTGAAAACGAACCAGGATAAATGTGTGCATAACAATAAGTGTTGATCATTTTGCTCTTCCTGTTGGATTATCCAGCTTTACTTTGGGTTTAGTAGGTCAAATGATTTTATGTGCTAATTTCAAACATTTTCAGCGTAACCCGGATCAAAATAAGGATATGTTTACCAGTAGTGAGTCATGTGAACATTGTGTTTACTAAGAACCCTAGGGTGGTTTATGGCGTTAGTGATGTGTCGAGTAGCTCGTTCTACTAGCTCCACCTGGTGGCAACCCTCTTTTCGCCAACCACCAATAAAGCGTTCCCTAATAAATTAAGATTTTTGATAACATTTTTAGAGTCCTGTATCCCCGGCCGGACGCTGGAGGGCTGCAAATACCGAAAACCCGGCACCCGTCAGCGACGGTTAAGAATGTAATAATTTTTACAAAAAGCGACACCACTCGCTCCGTCATCATCACCATCATCAGAATCAATTAGGAGCTTTACTGGCCACCATAAACAACGTGCTACGTTTATGGCTACAAGCACGCAGCTGAACTGAAACCTGGCAGACGAGTGTACGTTTTTTTTGCATTTTCACTGGCCGTCTTCTACAAGGGAAGGGGCGTTGATTCCGTCGTTGCCTTGGTGGTGGAATTCTTTTCAACATTTTCCCCCTGCTTCAATACACCGATCGATAACGGTGGGAGGTCAATTTTCGCCACGCGATTTGGGTGCCAGCTGGCGTGGGGGTGGTGTTCCGTTCTTCCCCTCGATCGATAAAATTCACACCTAGCGCCACTTTTTCCACCATTCTGTAAACACAAATGCGAGCAAAGGAAGTTCACCCAGCGTTCCAAACAGGACACCGGCTGGCCTTCGCGCGCACAGTGTGTTCAAATGGCGAAGTTTATTAGCTGGAATATGTTTCTTAATTCTACCCTCCCGAAAAACAGGGAACTGCCTTTTCTTTTCCTGCTCGTGTAAATAAATTACCCCCCTCCCCTTTTACATAACGTAACGTCCGACACAAGGGGCCCCCGATTTCCCTTCAAACTGGTCCTGTAATGCGCAGCTGGCTACCTCATCGGTGTCTTTAATGAAGGTGTTAATTTGCAAATTAATTTTCATGCGATGGAATAAGTTTGTTTTAGCCGACGAGCAGGTCCGGTCGGATGGATGAATATGTTTAACGCACCCACCCGCCATTGGAGGCCAAATATTGCCCCCCCCCCCCTACACCGAACGGTGGGATAAGCCACCGCTGCTTTCGGAGGAAAAGTTTCGTCGCCGAGCCGACACATGCAAATCGTATGATCTGTTGGTTTCGTTGCGCCCTGCAAGCGGCGTCGCGTAGCACAATATCCCTTTCAGTAGGATCAACAATATCCTAAGGAGTGTGGCGTGGTGCGCACGGGAAAGTTTTTAAGCCTTGCTCCATGCTCTATCTTTCGTCGCTCTATCAGAATCACCGCGTGCAGCGTGTGTCACGAGCAAACTACTTGCTGCAGCTACGTACTTTCGAAGGGAAACTTTCGCACACCGAGCGGCGCGCGATATGAACAAAGTTTTCACGCAACCGAGGGGTTTGAAGCCGCGCGATCGGGTTGATACTTCAGGAAAACAACGAAAATTTAATTCGTTAAGGAAGTGGAGCTATGCCTTTAGATAGCAATCGGCAAGTACACATATTTTAATTTGCATTATGCTGAAAATTGTGTTTCCAATTACTGCAAGGGTTAGGACAAACAGGGTGAAAAAATAGTTTGCTCACAAGTTGTACCTCCTCCAATTTTACCTCCTCAAGTTAGCGACACACTTCTTGACGTTCTAATTGCTCGTGTAAACCTGTGAAGGTCTAATTAATTTCCAGAGCATTTATCGTTTAGACGTTTGATGGCTGTCATGCTTGAGTGAATGTGACTGGTAGCGCCATCTGCTGGAAAACGTAACAAAAACACATAGGTGCATCTTATGAAACAAGACTACTAGATTGCGTTTTCATTGTTTAAAAAGTAAGCGTTTGTCATAAAAGAAACGATGACAACACTAATCCATAGTACACAATAAATAATAACAACACCAGCTCGTCAGATGGCCTGAGAATGTTCTCTTACATCATTAGTACATCTTCACGAACACCTCATCCACATAAACAATATTTCCATGACTATTTATCTCCCGACGGAGTGTCTCCACTAAAATCGGCAACTTCATTCGAACTCCACGAGTTACGCACACGTCGCACACCGATGCTGCCATAACAATTCCCTCCCGGTTGGATTACATATCTCCCCGTTCACACCTGCGCCAACCTCCAGAAGGACAATTACGAAGGAATCTCATTAGGAGCGTACAACAACACGGAACATCGCAACATCCACAGCACGCCTCGCATCCACCCGGGGTGACTGTGTCCGCAAAAGTAAAAAGACCGAGAAAGAAGGACCGACAAGCAAACTTCTCGGCCATCCGCACTGGGAGGTCCCACCGTGCGCCGGGTGGTGTCTCCCTACACACCAGCGGAAAATCCAATCAAGCGCACCAGCCAAGGTGTGACAGACCCGTACGTACGCGCACGGTCGTGCCCGGGTGTGTCTGTTCGGAATCCGGCGTCCCAGCGTGCCGTGTCATCGGCGGCGAGGTAAGGAGCGAAAATTTATCACACCATCCAACCAGGTTCCAGCTCCCAGGAGCCTACACCGCTCGTACATCTTCCAGAATACGCACTCGGGCGTGCGACTTTCCCCGTGCGAAGGTGCGACTAGTTTCGGGAACACGGTCGCTGTGGTCTCCTTGCTCCGGTGTGGAATTCATGGGCACGCTCACACGCAATGGTTCAATGAGTCGGAAAATTGAAAAAAAGAATCCTTTCCACCAATTCGCCACGTGACCCCAACAAACACACACACACTGGTGGAATCTTCATGACGCTGACACTTTTGCTGACAGAACGGACCGCCCTCGCGACGTCCGATCTTTGCTACGGTTGTAACACATCCGGCCGGGCCCGGGTGCAGGTATGTGGATGGATTTTACGCATCGGCTGCGAGTTCTTTGCACCCGGTGGGAATTTCGATCGAAAGGAGATACCTTTTTCTCCAAGTTCGGATTCAATTACGGGCGGCCGGAAGACGTTAATGGCCGGGCCGGATTTGGTGGGGATTTTAAAAGCCACATCGCGCAGGGTGACCTAGCAGCGGCCTAGCTGCGGTAATGAAATACGTCGCATAAAACGCCGCCATTAAAAAGCGACCAGCTCAGCTAATCTCACGTTTCGCGAGTGTGCCTTAGGACGCGGGACACTGGCGCGAAGGATCCGTGCCGGGACGTGCTATCTCAGCAGCTTTCTAGCACCTCCGCACGGCACACATGGCAAGCAGCGAGATTAGGTGCCCAGGTATTCCCTCGGACCGGAGCGTAAAGTCCCATCCGTCATCCGGTGTCGATGATTTCGTCCGGATGTGTGCACCCTTTTTCGACCACGTCGGTTCGCTTGATGTGTAACCACAGGTAGAACCCCTTTTGGGAATCCTTCATGGGAGCGTGTGCGTTTTTTTTTGGTTTTGTTTCGGTTTTGGTGGCCTCAGTTCAGCCTCATTTTGCTGCGCCGGATCACTTACGGTACTTCCAGGAAGCAGGGGCAGGGAGTATGCAAAGGCCCACTCGTTTTCGGCATCCATTTTCATTACCCGTGTGGGTCTGCGAGACGAGCGAAAAAAGAACACGCACACACAAACAACGTGCGGAACAACCTTCTAACGACTTCCATTTGGGTGGATTAATGAGGCCACTGGCACGTGGGCTTTTTTTGTTGTTGAGCCCTTACTTTTCGCATTCGAGCCATGCGGCTGCGCTAGAGAGCTGCCCATAGTTGTGGCCATAAAACATGCAAAATAATTTACCGAAAAAAAAGTAAGGCCAACAAGCATTACGCTAAGCTCACAGCTGGGAAGAGATCCCTTTGCAGGTGGCGGGAAAAAAGCGACCCGTCGGAGCATAGTCAGCACACTGTTGACTAAAGATGGCCCGCCACACGGGTAGGTGTTCACGTGTGTATGAGTAAGCAGCTAACACATTACATGTATTTACATTGCGCCAGCCGACCCGTCCATCATGCCCAAACCGTCTTATACGTCAAGCAGTACACGCGCTTCGTTTGCTACAGGCGGCGGATTTAAGATGCATTTGCTTCCATTAGCTGCCGCGCCGTGCGGAAAAATAGAACACTTACATGCGCCGCCGCCGCCGCCGCCGCAGCCGCCTGACGCTGGCATTTGTCAAACGGAGGTGCCGTGTGTACGTCTGCGCTGGCAATGGAACCGGTTCGTACAACCCGGCGAGTGCATTAGTTGATTTGCTCGCGGGACATGGCACATCCATCACGGGTAGAGAACGTAGATTGTGCTTTTCACAAAGTTCAAGTACGGTAGACTTATGCACAATCGGTGAATCTCGTTGACAATGTTTTTTCACATTTTTTTACGTTATTTTGGTAAACAAACTCGCATCATGCTTGATACGTCAATACCATTCTGTCATAGTAAGTATTCAACCGGACACATTAAACAGCATACGGAATGTCACAAAGGTGTCAAGCAAAATATGATAATGTCATTGGAGTTATATTAGTATTAGTCACTTCAGTGCTTAGATCTCCTCTTTCCAGCAAAACACGATTCAGTAGACTTTTTAGTAGTTTCATAAGAAAAAACGGGGTAAATATAAAATAAAATAATAAACAACTTCCTACCCAGGAATTCCATTCGAACATGTACAAAGAAATAAACCAGCAAAAGCAGAAAAACACTCCGCTCCTCCGAATTCACCTGTTCCGATGGAACACGACCTTACAGTCGGTCTGTAATTCGATTTATCAACCAATCTCATGCTTTTTCCTCCGCCGTGGCAGGGAGATACCGCGGCTCGCGATACCATCACTATTGAAATTATAGACTTCACGTCGTACGCCCGTTCGAGCGCGTTCATCAGGACGATGGCATCCTGGTGAGTGCTTCCCCCTCCACCTTCACCTTCCTCTAGGCAATGAACGAGTTCCACGGCGATGCCTTTGACATCGGTCGGTGGTCCGGTATGTATATCTCTCCCGTTGATAACCCGTTGGTTGGCAGCAATGGAACATCAATTTATTATGCTCGAAATGTTAATAACATCAAAGTTGGCCAGCTGTAGACGAACGGGCCACTATTCCCGTGACCGAACGTGGGTCATTTGTGATTCAGACTACATTACAGCGGGTAGAGTTTAGTATGATAAATATCACGAGTGTGATTGATGATGCATTTTTGGGTCTAGGAAAGTGAATGGCGATACCTTCCGATCATTTATTTCCATTCTGGAGTGATGCCATTCATTTTATCTCCTTTTTTCAAATCTTACAGCTGGAAACGCATCTTAAAACTTTTCTTAAAGTGATAAATGAAGTCAACAATAATAGTCTAAAAAGTGCTTCTACTTACAAGCGACTAAAACAAACGAAAAATGGAACAATATTCCCTCAACAACATGAGAAAACGAAGCCATTTCTCTACCAGTGCGAGTTTTACTGCCTCTTCATTAAACATGAGCGTAAAATTCACTACCAAAACTTCCCCGACACAGCACTGACCCCGTGTGGCCACATTTGAATAACTTCATCCGCACCCGCGCCGACGACAACTTAACTGTCCCACCGCTCGCCCCGTCACCTCCGAGGTCATTAATCTGCTATAGGTTATAAGTACGCAAACAAGCTAATGCCCGTAAATGTCGTACCGCGCCTTTGGCGGCAAGCGAGAGTAACTTTAGTAATTGTTCACACATTCACATTAGGAACACCGGTGAGATGGCAGTTTCCCCCCAAGAGGGACGAGCGAGAAAGAATCGAACCGTACGCGCCCTGGCACAAGCACTCACACGATGCCACGGTGGGTCTCCGTGCGACACAATGGGAGGGAAAAAAGCAATTAAAACTTTGTCTTTCATTTTCATTAAAAATTTCATTCATTCGCGCACTGCAGTACCGTTTGCTGCGCGCATTTCGTTTCGCGATTCGGGCACATAGCATCGCAGGGCACGGCGTTGGGGTGTAATGTGATTGTTTGTAGCAAAACTCAGGCAGTAACTTATTTTCGACGGTTGTTTCTAACGACGCGAATCCGCGTTCGCTGCTGATAGTTGACGTTATGTCGATGAACGCTATTAGGCGCTGGTGAAATTGCTCTTCAACCACTCGAACAGGTTAATGCGCTGCAATTGCTTTCATTTGGACGAGTTATTTAATAGATTCTTTTGCTCTGCCAGCTTTAAACGGTACGCGACAAACCGAAGGACAGCAATATTTTTGCCACCCATTAGACGATTGTCCCCCTTTTATTTAAACAAATTGTCCTCTGGCCAAGTGTTTGTTCCGGCGGAGAAGCAGACGGTGGACTGCAGGGACCGGCAGGGTCCAAAAAAACCCCGGCACAATGATGAACGCGCTCCATTTTTACGCAAGGTTTCACTTTATTACGCCTTCACACGACTGTTTGTCGTCGTCAAAATGAAATTGACTCAAGCAGCCGGCCCATTCTCAACGATCCTTACGGCGACGACGACGGCGACGGTGGCAGCGTTCCAGCTCACAAAGCAACGGCCGCGCGAAAGGAATCGTTGAAATTCTTATGGCCCTCCGGGCACCGGAAGGACATTAGGGCCGTTGTTTGAATGTGTTCCCATTCCACTCGCTCGCTTAGTGGCCCCCTAAATCGTACGTTCAACAATAACAGCACTCACCTTGCGAAAAAATGGAGCTCAGGGAAATTCATTACACGACACTGGCCTCGGTGGGTTGCGTCGGAATTGGAAATTGGAATTGGAAACGGGGCGTATAATTAGCGCGTTTGCGTCGCGCTCAGGGTTCGGTTACGGTTGCGTGGAACATATCGTTACGCCACGGGTGAGGAGACGGTGAACACTGTCGTAAAGGGATAATTTGATGAAGGTTGTCACTCGTTATTGCAATGTTTAGTTGTTAGCCGTTTCGGTGAAGAAACATTCAAAGTTGTTTTTTCCCTTCATATTTATGAGGCATAATGAAGCGCGTATGCTTTACCGTTGCGTAGTACATGGGTACTAAAAGAAATACTAACTTTATGCGCTCAATCCAAACTCAACCCCCAACCCAGTGATTATAAACGAAATATCTCAAGCGTTGGGCTTCTTTCATGGACTTATTTCTACTCGATTCTAAAATACATCCTCACCCGAACGCGGTCCTCTGTCGGGAAGACTCCCGCATTCCGATAGTGGTTCAATTGCACCGCCCGATCGGCTGCACCTAATCAAGATTTTCAGCAAACGTACGTGACCACTTATCGTACGTCCCGAAAGCACAGCCCGAAACCGTAAAGTAGCCGTTAATGAATTTCCTCTTATCGAGCGCAGCCTGCCCACCCGCCGGAACCGGAAACCGGATGTTCTGAGCCTCTCGGCCTCGGTGCTGGTACAATCGAAGAAAGAAGAAAAGCGGGAGCGCCCATAATCGGGCGGCCGAGGGTGAAAAGCAACCAGCCGCCAGCGCACAGCACCGATCTCCGACGAAAGATAATAAGGGCACCGGAGCGCTTGAAGGCCGGTGGGAAAATAGAATTTGCACCATCCCCACCAGCTTCCGGTGTTGCGTGGATACAGCGGGTAAACAGCGTGAAGTGGAAGCTTACCGCCGGAGTGTTTCTTTTTACGCTCGTTCTCTCTTTTTCTCTCTCTCTCTCTCTCTCTCTCACCGGATCTTTGTTTCGTTGGTGAGGTGGAGAAGAATTTCATTATCGCTTCCGTCTTGCCGGAAAAGCCTCGGCTATAAATATTGCGAAAATCGATGCCACAGCCGCTCTTTAAAAGAAAATACAGTCAGCGGCGGGGTTTGTTTGGATGAATCATTACTTCGTACGTAGCATTTGGTACAGCAAAAGAAGAATAGCATTTAAAAGAAAATATAATGTGAATCTGCTTCATTTCTATTTTATTTTAGCAAAGTGCCTATTTATACAATTCATATGAAAGATAACGCATTTCGAGTCTTCCAACTGCGAGTTATAGACGCAAAACATTTCAACTGTCAAATACTTCCCTATCGGTTGCAGTGTTGCCAGCAAATTACTTCTCTTACCAACAATCTTGGGTTGAATTGAGACAGATTGTCACGAAATTACAAACCACTTGCGTTTGCTCCCATCTAACCCGTCTTTATTAACACCATTTTACGCTCTTAGCGAGGGTTTCACCGTGACGAGACTCTCAACGGTGTCTAGGAGCGAGCGGTAAATTAATTTCCTACGGCTTATTAGGAAATCATCAATTTCTCATAGGTTTCTCTTTTTCATAGCTGCGTTCAAAGCTTCCCCCAGTTTTCGCGTTGGCACACGATGAAAAGTTTGTAGAATACAATCAACTTGTGTGATAAATAATTAAAGTTTCCGAGTAATTTGCGTCCATGACCGTACGCTTGTTGGAGAGTCGTATGAAATAATTTCAAAAAAAAATATATAGGAAAACTCACCGCACAAGAACAAGTTTCGATCATTATGTCATGGAAACTTTGTCTGATCATAGCAACTCCATCAAAACGGCGCGCACTCAAACAAAACTATGTATTTACCATTCCAAAGCGAGTAAATTCGCAACAGACTGCAATAGAAATCCCGTACCGTGCGCACGGCAAAAGCCAAACTCCATCCGGAACTTCACCACAAATAAGTGTTTTCCGGCATTTTCACCGCCACCGCCACCGTACGGTGCAACTTTTCATTCCCCGCCCGTGCGTCGTTTCCTTCTACCACCATCCATCCTCGTCACCGTGATAACGCGCGTTCTTCCTGGAATTATACCGCTTCCGAAAATTGAAGATCGAAGCGACACGAGAACTCCATCCCGCATGTGAAGAAACATCACTCCCGTCACCGTTCATTGCGCGGCGGTAAAGTTCACCTACGCGGCGGCGTGCGATGATTTAGCGGAAATTGATTAGGGCACACACCGTTCCTCCGATTCCGCTCACCGGCTTCTCCGTCCGTTCGTTTTAGTTCGGCAATTTGGCAGCTCGTAGCAGCTGGGAAGTTTCTAACCGCCAGGGGAGCTGAAGCGTTGCGGTAAGAACGCGCAGCATGTGTTGGTTCGCGAGGTCCCGACGGTACCTCTTCGAGCGAATGATTGGGGAATGGCGCAAAGAAATGAACGACCGACAGAGAAGCGTATCGAGGACAAACGCCTATCAAAATGGTGGCTGCAAAAAAAACGTACGTGAAACGATCCGTCGAAACGGAACGGATGCCGATGATTATTTCCCGGAAATCATACCGAACGACGATATTAAAACGATATTTTCTTGGAAAAAGACACCCCAACGCCTGTGTTGAAAATGTGTGTTTACCGTTTACAGCTTGCCGTAATTGATTTAATTGAAATTGAGTCCCTTAAAATAAGAAAAATGTTCTTAATTTCCACCTCAACGAAGCAGCACTGTTCACCACGTACTTTCCCAGCGCTAGATAAGTTCGATCACGCTGCAGTTATCTCGAAGCCAACACAATCACGGCGCCGGTATCGGAGAAAAACCCATAATTTCCCAACCAATTCTTTTATGACTTTCACCACAGAGGTTTTTTTTCGTCCACCGTCGTGAATTGAAATCGCCCTTTGATTACACACTGTCGGCAATGCGTCAAAACGTTCGCTATTCGTACGGAATAAACGATTCACGGATGAGAGCGCACACGCTGGCGCTCGACCAGGCAGTAGCGTCGAAACCGGAGCTTCTACGCAACACCGATGCGATCGCTCCCGGTGTAAAACGCTTTCCGAAACGCCGCACAGATTCCACCGGCTGGACGTGAGCTGCGTACGCAACCGTCCCCAACACGCGGGCAAACAAAACGCGCCCAACGTGCGGTGATGCAAAAACACGCAAAATCAAATCAAAAGATTTCAATCCACCGGAGATATGCGTGCAGGGCGAGCATAGATTTTGACACCTTCCGAGATGCGGATCCACCGGATCGCTGCGTCGGCCCGAAAACAAAGCAACACGCTACGCTTCCTTCCTGCCAAAGGGACCGTGGTTTTGGGCTGGCCAGCGGGAAGCATTAAAACACCGAACGTCACGGATGTTTCGATGCCGGTGCCGGTGGTGCGGAACGGTTTGCGCGATGTCGGAACCACAACCTTAACGACATTTTGATTCACCTTCGCTGTCGTTTCACTTTGCCGTGCACAAAACAAAAAACAATAGGGCAAAAAAAAACGTACACGAGCGCAACGGTGCCGTGGGATCCTGGAACCCGGCATTCGGGAATCCGAGCACGTAGCAAATAGAAGTAAGACGCAATCATTTCGTCAAAATAATACAATAGCACAACGGACACGGTGGGCGAAAGCGCTGGTTTTTTTTCTCTGCGAAACGAAAATGAATTGACCCGGCGCGAAAGTGATGGAGGCGCCTAGTGTTTTATGATAAAAATGTGGTTTTTTTTCTCTGCGAAACGAAAATGAATTGACCCGGCGCGAAAGTGATGGAGGCGCCTAGTGTTTTATGATAAAAATGGATTCGAGCACAGGTAAACTCTTATCGGAAGGATACATTTGCGGATTGCTGAAACATTTTTATACATAAAGATAATCAATGCAAAAATCCAACATTTTTTATAACGAAAATATCACCAAAAAAGCTCTCTCTGTAAAGCAACATTAGGTACGATGGAGGCGCGTGGTGCTTTGTAAAATTGGTTCATTCGCGTCTGGCATGGCAAAATAAGGCACTTATCAGTTTGAATGCACAAACAACGCATTAATGCTCTACCTCAATTGAATTGCTTAGCGTAGAGTCTAAATCTAATAAAAAACCAGTAATGGAAAGGGGAAACTGGAAATACTCAATGCAAAAATAGCTTATGGCATCGACTGGCAAATTGCTTAGCAGTGAAAACAGCGAATAGATGTCCGATCTGGCACGATGTCACGTTCCGTTCATCAGCTGTGACTTACTCTACCAATCGTGAACAGGTTTTACATTTCCACCACTCGCTCATTCCAATTCGATTACTACCATTGGACGATAATGCACATTTTAAGGCTTTTGGAACATTATTGCAAGGTGACTTTCTACCGGAAGAGAGTGTTTTAAAAATAGCTCCACATCCAATAGCAACATAAAAAGTTTAATAAGCTTCGCTTCGTGAAAAAAACCAACAAGAATTTGATTTATTTACGGCCAAAAACATCTCAACTATCGCTCGCGCGGCGGAGAAAAAAACAGCTTTCAACCGTTTCTTCTGCTCAAACTTAAGCGCACCTCAAACGGCTGCAAATCTTCAACAAGAACCACCGTGACCGCGAAAAAAGAGTTACACAACGGAAAGGTATGTGTGGCTGTGTGTATGTCTGGAACCAGCACAACGAAAAACAAATGTTCATCCCGAAAGCGGAAACTCTTGAAAAGAACATTCCAAAAAAGAAAGTTTTCTCCCCTCCCAGCTCGTGCTTCCCGTGTGGGTAAAGTAGCACAAGGCTACACGCTTTCCTCAGCTGCCCAAACCGCTTACCTTCGCAAAACGAACCCCCTTCCTTCCACACACACCCACACCACCGCCCAAACGGTCCGGGGAACAAAAAAATCGTACAAGCTCAGCAAATAACAGAGCAGTCGTCGAACGTGATATAATTAAATAAATCTTCAACTGTAAGCACCATTCTTGCGCCCGAAAATCGCGAAGAAAGGGGCCGATCGTAAACGTTACGCCACGTGTAACGCCGGGAATTTGCGAGGAAAATAGTTTGTGGCCATTTCTGCGCTGCACATTTGTTTTTTTTTGCTTGGTTCTTCCATCCCTGCTCACCTTTTCCCGCCGCCTCGGTCGAATGGGAGAAACGTTGCCAACTATAAATTTTTGCAGCCACTCCGAAACGAACGAAAAAACAAGCAAAAGCCGAAACTCGACAGGGAATATAATTCTGTCCAACAATTGTGGCCCATTTGCGAAAGGGGGGGGGGGAGGACGCCCACCCACCCACCGAACCGACCGTACCGACCAAGGAAAGCTCGATTTCCAATTTGCAGGAAACTCGCGCAGGTAAACCACCGCCACAAGAACAAGGAAAACACGAAGGTCCATCCCCCACCGGGAATGGGTTTTCGGTGGAAAATCAATACTTTCCAAATCCCCGTCCGCAACGGCACCGGGTGACCAGAGCCCCGAATCGGACCTCCAGCGGGAAAGTATTTCCACCCCCAAATAACACTCCCAAAACCAGGGGAACCAAGGTGTCGGGGGAGCAAAATATCATTTCATTCACTTCCCTCCCCAGCAGGCTCACGTGGCATTTTCATTACTATTGTAACACCAAGCAAAGTAGAAGGCGCGGGCTGTCGCGCCCGGCAAATTCTAATATCGGCGCAAGTTAACCCGGTGGCGGTGGTGTTATTGAAAAGTGGTGGTGTGTTGCTGTTTGGTCGGCCAATTTGCGCTCCCAAATTTGCGCGTACGCGCTCGAGAGAGGTCTGTCGAAAATGAAGGCCTTTACCCAGCACGCGTACGCGTGTGTGTTCGAGGCAGGTGCAAATTTCTTCACATTTCCATAAAATTGTTCCAATAGCCGGTGTTTCGCCAAACAACTCCGACGCCATTTCCAATCAATATTCCACCCCAGCACGCCAGCAGAGGTCGATGGGAGGAAAATTTAACTGAAAAACACAACTACACTCTCGTACAAGATTGTTCGACAGTAGAAAGTTTCAAGCCTTCACCAATTACGGTAGGTGGTTTCGATCAACGCATTGTCTTCACCTGGATCTTTCTACTGCTCACACACTCGCTAACGAAGCCACCTGGTCGCTGGAGAAGATTAAGAAAAAAAACCTAAAACCTCATTAGGCATTCTTGCCCCAGTGGATAATCCAACCACGGAACAACACGTTCAACAGAAACCCTTCCGGATTGCGTACGCCTTTCGGTTTGCGCAACGTACGAGTGCACCACGAACACTCACACGCTCACTCAAGCGTTCATGTGTGTGAGCAGCGACAGAAGTGCAGCGTGCTATCATCTTCGCCCCTTTTCCAGCGTGCACCGACCGTGCTGCCCGGTCTAATGAGCATGACGTTGCACACGCATACACACTCCAGACGGCGATGGTTTCATCAGCAGCGGCCAGGATTAAAGGATGGCGTTGTGATTGTGAGGGAGGAAATAGGATAGCTGGCTAAGAGCATTAGAGCGCTGGGATGAAGTGTGCCCTTATTTGTTTAAGAATATTATCGCTTCTGTCGCGCTTCAGATGGATCTACCTTCCGTGGAAGATCCTTATTTGAGTCTTTGGAATCTACAATCTACACTTATCTATAGATAGATCTACACTTATCTATCTACACTTATCTATACAATAAGTGTCTCACATTCAATGTGTAGATTTTTTTATGTGAAGGTTTTAAATTGAGTTTGAGACATTTTTGAACACTTTTCCCTGTGTTGTGAAACGCCTTTTTTGTGATTAATGACAAAAGAAATCAATATATTAAAAACTAATTGCAATAGAAAGCTCATCAAGCAATTATGTCACGTCTTCAATTAGGTCAGTTCTTCAAATCTCTAAATCACATTTTACATTGTAGTTTTTTACATTTATATTTCTCATTAAGAAGTATGTAAAGAAGAACTTCTAGGAGGAACTTCTTCTTCTTCTTGATCCCCACAATATTTGATATATCCACAAACTACGTATACAAAAGAAATGTCATTGTAAACGCATCAAACGCCTGCAGACCTCTAGTTCCATCTTAGAGAATTTCCACCTTATTACGTATACAAAAGAAATGTCATTGTAAACGCATCAAACGCCTGCAGACCTCTAGTTCCATCTTAGAGAATTTCCACCTTACAAACCTTACACCTTACTCCACACTACAAACCCTTCATCAAATATCTCTTACAGGTTGAGTTGAGTGAAAAAAATACTTGTGATCGTAGAACAAAACTCTACCAAAAGTGTTCGCCATTCTGGTTCACCATCACCCCGTATAAACATCACCCCAATCTGCACCGTAGTCTCACATGTCTTGATCACCGAACCGCAACGCAATGTGTTGCGGGATAAGCGACACATAATACGTTCTCCGGACTGACGCACGCCCACTCCCACCCACCACCTGTTGTGTCTTCCCGGCGCTCGCAGCCGTAGACCGTTTCTAATTTGACGCCCAATAGACGGAATTGGCAGAAAACCCACCACCGCAGGCAACTGGTGCCGTAATTCCCGTAACCTGCCACACACCGTGGTTAATATTCGCCACCAGCCAGGAATCACCGCCTTGCCGGGCGGGAGCAACGGGCGGGCGCGTCCCCTGAACCGTTTGTGTCAAATAAAAATGCTCGACATTGTCGTTCACCGAACCGATACTCCCGCCCACCCACTCGGCACGAGCTGGGTTCGATTGATAAAAGTGTGCGAGACCGACGCTCAACGCGCTCGCATGCGTTCGGAATTGAATGGATCGCCGGTGTCGGGAGTTCTCTGGAGCGAGCACAAACAAAGGGACGCCAACCACACCTCCGGCCGCGATCCGGGCAGCTTGCGTCAGCAGAAACTGACTGAGTCACAGACACCGACCGCCCACGTGTCTGCGTCGCCGGTAGATGCAGTGATAAAAGCGGATTCTAAGCGACCCCCCACCACGCAGGAACGCGTTTCGGTGCAGACTTATTGTGATATGCGAGACACACACACACCGCAAACTTCCATTTCCTGATGAGATACGACGGGGCCCAGAGAAAAGTGTTCCCGGGAGCGATCCGAGCGTTTCTTATCTTCCAGGGTTCTGCAGCTCCCGGCTCATTTTTGCTTCGCCCTGCGTCCAACGCGTGGCGCAGCTTCTCATTAGTAATTTCTAAATGGGTTTCCTCCGGGCGCTGTAATTGGCAGCTAGCGTGAAAGGTTTCACCGACGCCGACGCCCGGGCCAATCTTATTGTCCTTTGTTCGCAGTCCACTGGCGTCTTAAAGCTTGGAACCATAATTAAAGATGAGACATCGACCACTCGGCCGCACCGGGCGTTTCGGCAACATTTCGCTAACGATCGCCGATTGCTCTTAACCGTGTTGGAAGGCTTTACCCCGGCCTGGGCGACATTAAGTGCAGCAGCAAACGAGCAGCCATACTTTGGGGAATTTTTTAATTGGCAACCGTAGAGGTGGAAGCGGGTTTGGACATGAAAAAAAGCCCTCCACCAAACTTCACTTCAACGTCCCAATACGCCAGCCATCCATTTTGCACAGGCAGCCGCAGACGGGTTTCGGCTTCGTTCCGGAAGTGTGCCGACAAAAGTGTGTACTCGAAGTAGCCGTTTTCTTCCCCACTCAAGGGCTTTTCGTGCCACGGAGCCGGGAGGGGGATGCGCAACCGAAGCCAACTAGATTTCGTTATTTCGTGCACAACAACATCCCGGCAAGCGGGAAGCTCTGGGAACGCTCCGGGCCCAAGATGTGACCAGGACTTTCGAGGCACATAAGACGCGAAGCCACCACCGTGTGCAGTGCGCGGGGAACGTGAAAAGAAAAATATCAACCCTAATTGAATTATGTTCTAAATGTTATACACCCTTCAAGCGATCCCGAAGGGGCTCTCGGTGCTCCGGAGCGAAAACCATCGCAGCATGCGCACAACACGTGAGTGGTGCTTCTTTTTTTAAACCACTTAAGACTATCCTCCTCGCCCTTCGCGCGTGTTTGTAACTCAAGAGCGACGGGGGGTGGGTTATAAAATGAAGTTATGTGGTTGAAGTTTTCCGCGAAACAAAATGCCACGTAGATTAATTTATCAAAATTATGTTTTATATGCAAGCACAACTCGCACTAGGGGAAGCTTGTTGGCGAAGTTTCGACTTTGATTGACGCTGTTGACGGGAGCGTTTGAAGAGAAATTCAGAGTTCGTGCCGCAACGTCCTCTCCAGTGTGAATTATTGCCGAGAGCTTTCGTTGCCTCCGTGTAGTGCCATCTTAATCTTCTCAAATGCGTTCGTGCACGCATAAAGTGCAACTCTGCACCGTTCGTACGAGTGGCGTTGAAGTTTCTAATCAACAAATTCCTGTATCTTTCCGGCCGATAAGACTCCGACCGCAGAAGGTACTTGATTCATCAAACTGAGCAGCCGAGCGATGGAATCGATCGAACAACTCGAGAACAACCACTCGGGCAGAGTTTAATTAAAACGGAAACTTTCGGCAGCACAGCTCCATCGCATTTGTTCCAACAAATTCCTGGTCCGAAGCAAGCCGAAAAAGTTACACTCCGCATCCGAATCGGCAAAAGCTCAGCAAAAGTTGCTCCATTAGTGACAATTGCTCACTCACTGTCGAAGAATGTGTATGTCCAGGGACGAGGTATTCTTATGAGCTGGAAATACCCGTGCTGGAACAACTAGTGACTAACTCGTCACAAACCACTGGCGTGCCAGCCGCCCCAAACCGTTCAGCGAACAATCTTGCCGACATTAAATCTTTCGTCAAAAGCAGGTGTCATTCCTGCCGTTGGCAGGCGGAGAGCGCGCGCCAATGTTTACGGCACTTATCGATGACTATTGGTTGCCTGATCTGTTTCCGTTCCAGGCCGTTAAATATTGCACGACGCTGGCGATTCTTTGAACTCCGCGCACATAGAGCTCCCCTAAAAGACATTGAAACGAACGTCCACAACCTTCCACACACTGGCTACGCTGTTGCCACGAACAAACGGATCAGCATCGGTGGCATCGTTCCCAAAGTGACCAATTCGTTCCCGGAACTTCACCAAACCACGCAGATATATGAGTCCCACGAGACGTGTGGTCCGGCCGGTGGTGGAGCAGGTACGCATTTGAATACGAATTGGGATTTAGTTTTTGAAGGGTTCGAAACTCGAAAACCCCGGCCTCAGAACGACCGGTACGACCCGGAGGCCACCTTCCGGAGGTCTAGCTACCACACCAGTTGAACTGACTGTGCCCGCTTGCCGTTGATCGCTAGTTGCGAAGAAAACAAACCTCCGGGCTGTTTACCTTGCTCCGGGTTCGGACGGGGAATGGAAAAACCTCGCTCAGCCTCGTGACAGCCAACGGTGCAGCGGTGGTTTGCGAAAAAAGGTTAGTTGGAGGTCTTATCGCAAGGTTTCGGAATGAGGAACCTCCCTTACGCGTGGAGCAAGGATACAGAATTAGCGTTCGGCTAGTGCGGCCGGTTCGGAATGCTGTGTTTGCTTATGCCCGCTGAGTTAGAGCCCCGGCATCAGAGCACCGGCTGACACCCTGACGTGCACCCTCCACGGCTCCAGTGCCAGTTAACCTGGCAAATAACAAACCGAACCCATACGGTGCCTTTCCCGGCCCTAACAAGCGCCTACATGTTGCGCTGATAAACTGCCTGCGGACTCTAAACGTTTTCATCTCTCGGCCGGAAAGCTAATTTCGTTATTTGCTGTCCGAAAATGAAGCTCCGATTGTCGAGCGGTGGCCAAAAAAGGGGGGGCGCACAACCAAAGACATCACTTTAACACAGACATAGGGCGGTGCGCAAATAAACAATCTCACTCGAAGCCTGGGCCAGTGTTGGAGCAAATGGACGCTGCGTCCTGATGTGGTGAAAAGTTGCTCCATCGGGCGATGTGTTCGTTCTAGACTCGGAAGACAATGCCCACAGCAAAGGAAAGAAAAGCCAATTCAATGTTGTTGTGCTCATTCGGCACATCTGTGTCCGATGTGTATCAGGAAATATTTGTGTTGTAAAGACGATACAGCGGAGATTAGTTTTTGCTGCTATGAGTCATAGTTTGGGTGCACTGGAACAAACCATAAAATAATGTATGTGTACGCTAGTTTAGACTCTAATCTAGAGGCGACATAGCAGGAAAACAACTTTAAATTGGCTAATATTCACTTTGGAGCAAATAAGGATCCTTGTAGAAAGTCTCACTTCAAGATCGTAAGCGGCAGATATCATTGCCTACAGATGGCGCCACTCGTCCGAAACACAAATTTATTTTCCAATCGTTTTAGCAATGGTTGCTGTGGTCTTTTGTATAGATGGAAAATCAAACGGTATGGTATAGAGAGTTGGAGCGAATAGGTCAGTTTGCCTTTTATTCTGAGCTGCAGGCTTAAAGTCTCGAAGTTCTTTCCACGAGGAACAAGCTTGAAGCTGGATATGAAAATTTAAACAACTTCCATCCATCCAGCTGCCAGACGACACGATAACGCATGTATTAAATCCAATCACGATCGAAACTGTTTTGCAAATTGAGCTGACAACCTACATCAGATATTCTTTTCCGGCGTTTGGAGTCAAAAGATTACGCCCCTTTTCCGCGAAACAAAATGCCACGTAGATTAATTTATCAAAATTATGTTTTATATGCAAGCACAACTCGCACTAGGGGAAGCTTGTTGGCGAAGTTTCGACTTTGATTGACGCTGTTGACGGGAGCGTTTGAAGAGAAATTCAGAGTTCGTGCCGCAACGTCCTCTCCAGTGTGAATTATTGCCGAGAGCTTTCGTTGCCTCCGTGTAGTGCCATCTTAATCTTCTCAAATGCGTTCGTGCACGCATAAAGTGCAACTCTGCACCGTTCGTACGAGTGGCGTTGAAGTTTCTAATCAACAAATTCCTGTATCTTTCCGGCCGATAAGACTCCGACCGCAGAAGGTACTTGATTCATCAAACTGAGCAGCCGAGCGATGGAATCGATCGAACAACTCGAGAACAACCACTCGGGCAGAGTTTAATTAAAACGGAAACTTTCGGCAGCACAGCTCCATCGCATTTGTTCCAACAAATTCCTGGTCCGAAGCAAGCCGAAAAAGTTACACTCCGCATCCGAATCGGCAAAAGCTCAGCAAAAGTTGCTCCATTAGTGACAATTGCTCACTCACTGTCGAAGAATGTGTATGTCCAGGGACGAGGTATTCTTATGAGCTGGAAATACCCGTGCTGGAACAACTAGTGACTAACTCGTCACAAACCACTGGCGTGCCAGCCGCCCCAAACCGTTCAGCGAACAATCTTGCCGACATTAAATCTTTCGTCAAAAGCAGGTGTCATTCCTGCCGTTGGCAGGCGGAGAGCGCGCGCCAATGTTTACGGCACTTATCGATGACTATTGGTTGCCTGATCTGTTTCCGTTCCAGGCCGTTAAATATTGCACGACGCTGGCGATTCTTTGAACTCCGCGCACATAGAGCTCCCCTAAAAGACATTGAAACGAACGTCCACAACCTTCCACACACTGGCTACGCTGTTGCCACGAACAAACGGATCAGCATCGGTGGCATCGTTCCCAAAGTGACCAATTCGTTCCCGGAACTTCACCAAACCACGCAGATATATGAGTCCCACGAGACGTGTGGTCCGGCCGGTGGTGGAGCAGGTACGCATTTGAATACGAATTGGGATTTAGTTTTTGAAGGGTTCGAAACTCGAAAACCCCGGCCTCAGAACGACCGGTACGACCCGGAGGCCACCTTCCGGAGGTCTAGCTACCACACCAGTTGAACTGACTGTGCCCGCTTGCCGTTGATCGCTAGTTGCGAAGAAAACAAACCTCCGGGCTGTTTACCTTGCTCCGGGTTCGGACGGGGAATGGAAAAACCTCGCTCAGCCTCGTGACAGCCAACGGTGCAGCGGTGGTTTGCGAAAAAAGGTTAGTTGGAGGTCTTATCGCAAGGTTTCGGAATGAGGAACCTCCCTTACGCGTGGAGCAAGGATACAGAATTAGCGTTCGGCTAGTGCGGCCGGTTCGGAATGCTGTGTTTGCTTATGCCCGCTGAGTTAGAGCCCCGGCATCAGAGCACCGGCTGACACCCTGACGTGCACCCTCCACGGCTCCAGTGCCAGTTAACCTGGCAAATAACAAACCGAACCCATACGGTGCCTTTCCCGGCCCTAACAAGCGCCTACATGTTGCGCTGATAAACTGCCTGCGGACTCTAAACGTTTTCATCTCTCGGCCGGAAAGCTAATTTCGTTATTTGCTGTCCGAAAATGAAGCTCCGATTGTCGAGCGGTGGCCAAAAAAAGGGGGGCGCACAACCAAAGACATCACTTTAACACAGACATGGGGCGGCGCGCAAATAAACAATTTCGCTCGCAGCCTGGGCCTGTGTTGGAGCAAATGGACGCTGCGTCCTGATGTGGTGAAAAGTTGCTCCATCGGGCGATGTGTTCGTTCTAGACTCGGAAGACAATGCCCACAGCAAAGGAAAGAAAAGCCAATTCAATGTTGTTGTGCTCATTCGGCACATCTGTGTCCGATGTGTATCAGGAAATATTTGTGTTGTAAAGACGATACAGCGGAGATTAGTTTTTGCTGCTATGAGTCATAGTTTGGGTGCACTGGAACAAACCATAAAATAATGTATGTGTACGCTAGTTTAGACTCTAATCTAGAGGCGACATAGCAGGAAAACAACTTTAAATTGGCTAATATTCACTTTGGAGCAAATAAGGATCCTTGTAGAAAGTCTCACTTCAAGATCGTAAGCGGCAGATATCATTGCCTACAGATGGCGCCACTCGTCCGAAACACAAATTTATTTTCCAATCGTTTTAGCAATGGTTGCTGTGGTCTTTTGTATAGATGGAAAATCAAACGGTATGGTATAGAGAGTTGGAGCGAATAGGTCAGTTTGCCTTTTATTCTGAGCTGCAGGCTTAAAGTCTCGAAGTTCTTTCCACGAGGAACAAGCTTGAAGCTGGATATGAAAATTTAAACAACTTCCATCCATCCAGCTGCCAGACGACACGATAACGCATGTATTAAATCCAATCATGATCGAAACTGTTTTGCAAATTGAGCTGACAACCTACATCAGATATTCTTTTCCGGCGTTTGGAGTCCCAAGATTACGCCCCTCTATACGCGCCACTCTGCAGCTCATGTTGAAACCCGCTTTAAAGCAGCAATTCGTCCCGATTATAGCTTGCGAGCTCTGATATCTTGATTAGAGGGTTGGAACTCTTAGCGGGCCCATTAACCTCCTATTCACGAGTGCGCAACACAAATCCCGCCAAGCCCCAATCGGAAATGCATCGTTTTCCTCGTGCTGCACACCCCCAATCATTTAAACTGACCCACCCTCATGCGATCAACTTTTTTCTCCGAACTTCGGAACCAATTATGATGAACTGGCCGGATCGCTTGCCCCGTCCCCGAGAGCGGGGAGAACGAAGGCCCAAGAAACCTACGTGAAAGTTTAACTTTCCTAACCAGCCGCAAAAACAGCCCCAATACCCAACTACCAACCTAACCTCAAACACAATTACTATAATCAAATCACTTCTCACTCGGGACCCTTGTTTGCGAGCGAGCAGTGGAGTCAAATGAGTCGTGCCCTTATATAAACACACACGCACACAGACACGCACTCCGCTCGCTGTTGTGTGTGAGGTTGTGAACTCACAATTTTCCAATTACCCACGAGCGCCCAACTTTGCTAATCAAATTTGGCGAACTAACTCACGGACTTCCCGCAGGCTCCTGAGGTCCCCTGACAGCGTGCGCAACGCCGGTGTGTCCGCTGTCGGTAGTGGTGCCGGAAGCCCAGACACAGCGTTATGATTTTTTCGCGCTGTTTTCCCTTACAATAGAGCCTAGTTACAGAGACCGGAAAAAGGCCTTCCCCAAAAATCCCAAGCTGAGGCGAATTGAGAGAGAGTACGGGAACTCCATCCCTCCAAAAACAACCAGAGACCCCGCGGGCAGTAGTGATTAAATCGATCGCCGTTTGCGGTTGTGAGGGCAGCCACATCTCCGGGGGGACCCGGCCGTACCCCATTGAAGAACCGTCGTCAAACACGGGACAGACTCATTTCCGAGTGCCTTGCGGTAGGAAACAAGCTAATAAAGTCCCTCCCCATTGAAGAACCGTCGTCAAACACGGGACAGACTCATTTCCGAGTGCCTTGCGGTAGGAAACAAGCTAATAAAGTCCCTCTGCGGCGAACGGTGAGTCGCCGAGAGTCGCCGCAGCAAAGTGGCCCGAATGTCTTGTAATATAAAATTAATTGAAAGTAATGTTTAAATTAAACCACAAACGCCACGCAAGCGTACGCACGCACACGGGCTGGCGAGTATTTACCGTGCGGCGCTTCTTACCTTTCGGGCATCGTTATGCTCCGTTTGCCCTCTCTGCTGGGTGCTTTATTGGGCACTGGCCGGGGCACTTCGCGCTCGGTGGGATTTAAGGATTCATTTAGAGCCCACACCGGAGCAGCAACAAAATGGTGACACCGTTTGGGGCTTACTCGCTCGCCGAACGACAACACGAGCGCGCTTTACCGCGGAGCGGGTGCGGTTTATAATTTTATGCGCGTCACGCACGTCATCGTCTGCAAGAAAACCATCATTAGCATCGTATAGTGCGCGAGGCGAGGTGCGCGAGGGTGATGAAAACATTCATGTTTATTTTTTGTTTCAGCTTAAGGCCCGTACGAACACATAGAGTTCAGGATACACGACCTCTCGCAGTACATTGGAAGGCTTGTTACGCTAAACAAGAAGCGCCATTTCAGGGATGAGCTTTGCTCGTAACGGAGGACAATAAAAACTGTACGACGGTTTGAATGTGATGATTATCTCGTGTGCGAACGTATGAGTCAGCAGTTTATGTAGAGCTGACGGGAGAATGTTGCAATAAACATACTTTAAATTCTTCGCCCCAAGCAGCATGTTCGGTAGTTTGTTATGAAATGTTTGAAATGTTTTTTTCAGCTATCCAAAATCAAACCCGTAGATCATCCAA
>KZ071428.1:209050-230222 GCA_002091845.1 Anopheles cracens | reverse complement strand
TGGTTAATTAAATTCTCCAAAAACGCTTTGTTCGCCCAGGCTCCTTCAGGACATCCTTTACTCTCGACTTTCGCCGGCTATTGCCATCACCCGAACGAGCCGGCGTTGCGATGGAGTTTATCATGCCCGTTTTGCAGGATGGAATGCTTCATTATGATGCGGTAAACTAAACCGCAGCATAATTAGCCGGTTAAATTGATGTAAGAGGCGTTCACTTCGGTGACTATTTGCGTTTGAAATAGTTTTCGACTATGAGACTAACAAATAAAGAGGATGCAGTGGAGCGTTGATCTAGTAAGAACTTTCTGGCGCATAGTACATAGTGCCTCACATATCTAATGATCAACGTGGAGCTTCAAAGCGTGCCATAAACGCATTCCAAATGAATTAAAAAGGAACATACCCTGACATGAGTTCTACACTTTAAAGGTCAAATGGTGGCAACCATGTGCAAGTTTCTTGCACTTCGTTAAGCATTGTATTCGTTTCACATAGAATTAGAATACCGAGTAGAAAACTTCAAATGGAATAAAACATAGTCCATAAAGTGCATAAAAGGTAGTACAAGAAATGGCTAGCCATAGTCCAACTTCTTCCAGCACATCACCACATCGATCAACGAAACTCCCCAACTCATCTATAAATTTTCCTCCCTGCCCTGGGCAACAGCAGGCAATATTATTTTTATCATCCAACCACACCACACCGAACCGAAGATGAAACGATTTACTTCGCAACAATAATGTTATTCCAGTGCAAAAGACTAATCGAAGCGGATAGCTGTGCACACCGTGCGGTAGGTTCTGTAATCCCTGTCCCATCCCGTTTGGTGATGGTGGAGCGGCCAAACAATATTTTCCCAACAACGAACGCTAAAATAACACATCCGAACACAAACATATCGCCTAAATTTGTCCATCGCCATTAATCGCAGATTGTTTGCCATCCGCCAGGGCGCCACATCCAATGCCCGATCTACGAACCGCTCCTTTTTTATATCTGTTTTTGGTTTTCTTGTTGTTTTTTGTGTTGCTCGCCGACCAGCACATAACTGAGTTTTATCGCCACCATGAACGCTCAAACTACGCCATAGTACATCAATTTGCGGGGTTCCGGAGACCGAGCGCCAGACGATGGAAAATTGGCACATAAAAAAGGCAGCGGCAGAACAAGAAACGAATGGATCCTATCAAATTGCGAGCAGGTCCGTTGCGTACGGCGTATGGCAGACGCAGGCAGGAGAGTAATAGATCGTGAAAAATTGCGCGTTGCGCTTGCAGAGATTATTAAGAATTCATTCTGGCTGATTTGGTAGGAAGCCATGGGTTCATCCGGCGCCGGATGCAGCTTTAATTCGGACAGGCTTTCGCTCGAGCTCGAGCCACAGTAAACACCACTATAACACGTGGCCATGCTTGAACCATTTATGCCATTTCCATAATCATGTTACATCTTCAGGTGGTAATTAATACTACCACCTTCGCGACGAACTCAACCCCACCTGACGACAGACGCGGTTCATCGATAGCATGCGTCATTAGTTGTGTTCGAGTGGGCTCCGAACCATCTGCAGCACTCCGATCCGAACCGAAAGCCATCTTCTAAACGCCTGCGGTCATATACAAACACACACACACAGAAGCATAATAGTCCTTTAATTTATTCCTCACGAGGCTCGAAGCGGAAGCGAAATGCGAACGGTCCCACCAGCAACAAACCAGCGTCCGCCGCCATCGACGGAAAATAGCCTCCGAACGTCCGACAGAGGCGACCGGAGCGGGAGAGACACACACAATAGGTGCATTAATAAATACCTCCCACCCCGCCCTGTGCTGGCGTGCGGCACGTGCGGTAAAAGACCGATAATAGCGCACATAAGTTCACCGACTGGGCTCAGGACCACGCCACGTCCGCAAATCGAAATTCAAAACAGTAAGCACCGCACCTCGCGAGGAGAACTTATTGAACGCGCGCGCTCTCATTTGCACCGCGTAGCGCATTGTGTCCGCAGCGACCGCCGACGTGTGGCGCATTCACTTCCGGCGCGCGCGTTTCTGGCCGTCGGGATCGGGGAAAAATGGATATGTAGGCCAGCGTTCGACGCAACCTCGGCCAGCTTATGGTGCTATCGGGTATCAAAAACGCATCCGAGAGGGCTATGAAGTGAACTGTCGCCACACGCACCGCGTACGGGTTGGAACATAGTGCGCACTAATTTATGACCGGCGGCGTGAAAGGATCGGGCGTGCACGTGGTTGCACGCTGGAATGCGCTCGGGCAGTGGGATTTAAATTAGGAACCGATAAATCTATGTTTTTGTATGTTTTTTTTTCCAACGCCTGCGGTGTATCAGAGGGCGAAACAGTAAGAGTTTGCCGTTAGATGGCGCTAGTGGTTGCTGTCATTCTTCGTTGATAGATCAGAAGCAACTTCATTTGTTCAGCTTTCAAAAAGCAAACCCACTATGTAAACTCCCAAAAATTGATAGCCGAGCTTAGGAAGATAGCTCTTAAGTAGCTTAAAAAACTATCCTATTTCACTTCATTGTGCTCTCGTACACCGAAAATTCCAACTCCCTCCAGTACACCACTTCCATGAAAGTTACGGACACGCAAACATCCAGACAAGTGCAATAGAAAGAAGCACAAGTACACATACTTGCTCGTGAAACTAGCTGCTGAAACTATTTCTCGTGATTTGACCACGGCTCTTAAAAAAACTTCACCTGTAAGCGATACGCCCAGCTCACCCGGTGAAGCGTGGGTATTTTTTTTTTTTGCTGTTGTATCCGTTGCAGGATCCGTTGAGCAGAAGATGACGGTTATGATAGGATGGGAGGAAAAAAACACGCACCACCCAGCACCGGGAACGGAGCAAGTTTTTCGCATTCGTGCAAAACTTGGCCATTGCCCGTGATGCAACGCATACCCTTGTACGGAGCGGAGACTGCACCCTAGTAGAGCCAGAACTGCTGCCAACCACAACGCTAACAAACCGAACACTAACCGGATGATGCTTGGGTGAGTGTAACAAACGAGATACAGTGTGTTCAGAGGTTTATTAGCGTTCACGTTAAGGTTTCGCAGCGAGCAGTCTTTGTCTGGGTAGAGCAGCCTTCGTTGGGAGCACTCCATCATCTGTCTGTCAGTAAACGAGCAACATGTATTCTATTTATCATCAAACAATTAGATCAGCATAAAAACTCCAAGAAAAGTTGCTCCACCCACCAGGACATACTTATCGATTCACCAAACGCAACCGCTTTGACGTAATCGAAAACGAATGCCTCGTGCAGCGCTCATGACCCGCCCTAACGAGACACTCAAGCGCGCCGTTATCACATCATCAACCGTGCCGGACCGAATCGATTCCAGCGCGACCTAATGAGCTGGAAGATACTGAAACAACCGAAACGCGCCACACGGAGAAGTTTGCGTACAAGCACGCCACCGAACGAAACCCGTCAGGAAGTTCTTCCTCCGCCGGCTGATGTCTGCTCATCGATTACCTACCCTTTACTTTTTATTTTCTATCCACCATAAGCCCACAGCCCAGAGTTGGGAGAGTGGAAGTCGTCAAGTTCTTACCAACCCACCCCAATGCCCTAGGTTGCTTCCCCTCCGGTGGCTTAGTATGCCCTAGCCGAAAACGCAACAATTTGGCACACCCATGCCCCGGTATGCCCGAACTTGCCAGCCCCCGTCTCTTGGGTGTTGTTTTCGCCACGGCAAAGACTTAACCCCTAGACCCGGGGCCATTCCGGCTCAAGTTCTACGGCATGCGAAGATGTAACTACAGCCACGGTCGCCTCCTATCGGAAGTCGCTACAGTTCTCGGTACTTTCTTGGAATACGTACGTAGCCGATGAAATTGCCTCCCGGGACAGCCTGCCGAGCGACTTAGGTATCCGGGTTCTGGAGGGTGTGCTTTGCCGTAAATGGCGCCCATGGTTGAAGCCTTTCGGAGCGGGGAATCTGCGCTTGTTTTTGTGCTTCCTTGAGGTAACTAGCGATTCCGTGCACGATCTGCGCGGCACCGAATTGGATAGGTGCTTATTAGGATGGTTAATTCTCCGTCGTTACTTTTCGCGCTGCTCTTGTGCACGATCTGCGCGGCACCGAATTGGATAGGTGCTTATTAGGATGGTTAATTCTCCGTCGTTACTTTTCGCGCTGCTCTTGAACAACAAGTCCGTGAAGCTACTGGGTGTGAAAAGCAAGCTGACTCAACTGGAAAGCGGTCAAAACATGTCAGTACTCCTACTCTTTACAAACACCAGACATTCAAATGTCATCCGTTAAACAACTCGGTGTGCTTTTCCACTCCATCGAATCCCATGCAAACATTTACGTCCGTAGACGCAGAGTCGTCCTTTCTGATTCCATTTTATTCGAACCGACACATCTCACCGATCGAATCTGCACCCAGCACCCATCCTGTTGACATTTTCATTTGTAGAAATCGACGCAAAATGAACCCCCAAAACAGTATAATCATACTCCAAAGGTTAATCTCCCGAATCGTCTGGTTCACGGGCGCCACGCGGTTGAACCGACCGGATACTCCCGGCGTCTCAGGTATCACCTGTCACTGACCCCGTCCGGAATCTGGAAATCCGGTCGCCGGATGTTTTACCACGGGCCCTCTCCCGGGGATGCTGGGGTGATGAAGACCCGGCGCGCAGAAAAAGGGACCACCAACGACTGGCCGAGATAATCCATAACATGTCGGTAGAGTTCCCGGAATGCTGCTGTGCTGTGGTGTGTCTTTTGCCTTTTCTCATTTCTATTTGGAATTTTATTTCGTGCAAACACACTCCCGTGCAACTTCTCATGCAGCGTGTGAGCGTGCGATGAGGAGAAATTGAGAGTTGTCATGGTCGAATCGAATCCTCGAGTACACCATGCATGATCGACATCGACAGAGGTTTGGGTTCGTTTTTTATCTCTTTCGCCCAGGAGGTTGAACTGTTGATTTGTACATCTCATCTCCCAGGCAGAAAAGGTACTGCTACGGGTTGGAGATACTTTCGACCTTCTTCCGATTTGGACAGTCCGGGTGAATCCTGTCGAACTCTGGGAATAGACTGCACGATGGACGATGGTAGATTGAAAGGTGCCTCAAAGCACACATCCTCGGTAGGGTGATTGATTGGACAAACTCCTCCCCCATTACACGGTTCGGTGAGGTGACCGCTTCTACGCATGAGATATCGTTGCGAGTCCCGACCGGGAGGACATCGTTCCGGAGCGTTTTGCTTACTCAGGGGTTTAGTGAGCAAGCAAGCAAGCAAGAAGAACGACAAAAAAACGTTGGAAAAATGACTTTGACACCCCAAACCGAACGTGGAACATCGTCCCTGATAGTGTTTAGATAAGTCTTGATAATGTACTCGCTTCTTCGGCGCTCGCCACGGCGGGATCAGCCTCGGCGCGGGGGTCGAAGAGAACGCTGACTTAATCATTACGATGATGGCTTCACCTTCGTGTGGGTGAAATAGATGAGGGTGTGCTTTTGAGAAAATGCCTTTCTCGCCTGTCGGTTTCGAGTGCTTGATAGCCGGTGATCAATTCAAGTCTGCATAAGACGAGTTTTACAGGAACAAAAAACTAACAAGGCCATTAGTTTGCTGCCACCAACACGGAGGATGCGAACACGAGAGATTTAAACCATAATTCTTACATTATAATAAGATTTTCGATCCATTTTTGGTGGTAACAAAAAAAACTATTCTGGAAGCTTACCTTTTTTCTTGCTGTCCTTGAGAATCCGTTCCACTTTGCACCGGCTCTGTTTATGGATCCCTTCCAAATCAACACACAAACACTCGCTTCTCTCCACAGATTCGAACAAGTTTCACCGATTTGACTTAGTTGCGCCCGGCCCCGCCTTTCGCTGGCCAACCACTAACAAAAAAAAAAACACAACTTCGTTTTCGTACCCGGAAAGGATCGAGGAGCGTCTCGTGTGGCCGGGGTCGGGAACCTTCCCGAGAAGGTGATGATGATGATGAAAATAGGATCAACTTTCTGTGCGTTCGCTCTCTCTCTCTCTCGCGGTTAAAGCACCGACTTTAAGCCGTGAGTACAATGAGCACAAGAAACAAAGTCCCACGACAGGATGCGCATTCCACTCTTTTTTCCGAGAATGTGGCTTAAGTTTGACGAAAAACTTTTCTCGCCTCGTGCGCGCAACAAAAAAATCGAGGTGAACTCAAAGCCTGACGAGAAAAGGACGCCAGCTGGTGACGCCCGGTCACCTAAAAGAATAACACACACACAGCAACCAACTGTAAAAACATGAAATTAAACGAATAGTTCTCTTTCGGAGGC
Organism: Anopheles cracens; assembly: GCA_002091845.1. Taxonomy (NCBI): domain Eukaryota; kingdom Metazoa; phylum Arthropoda; class Insecta; order Diptera; family Culicidae; genus Anopheles; species Anopheles cracens. The sequence goes on along the minus strand of KZ071428.1, from coordinate 223,890 downwards.
GAACTTTGCGCCTTCGTTTCACATTCCTTCGTATCCTTCCGTTGGCGATCGGGGAGTTTTGGGGGCGCTTTTTTTTAATGTGCGCAAAATAGAGCGAACGGGGTTTTGAAACGGGATTCAAAAGCTGCTGTCACGGTCAAGAAGCCTTTTTTTCCCGCTGGGCGCTACGTGAAGAAACAAAGGGCCGTTTGTCACACGTGGTACGGTTTTTGCACCGGATTTGGGCACCATTCATCCCGTCGCGATTGGATCGTGTTTTTCGTTTCGTATCACACGGCTCCGTTAACACGCACTGGCCTCAAAACACACATCCGTCAGCAAATTATCCTCACACTCGTCCCTTCGAAACCAACGTGCGCCGGAAGTGCGTTGTCACCTAAATCCTGTTAAGAACACCGCACACACCGGATGACCGGATCTTCGTGTTTTTTTTTTCTTGCGCCTCCCACAAGCACACGGTGTTGGGCATGTTGGGAATTAATTTTCCAACGGCACCAGCGATTCCGGCGATACCCGGAGCGGGGAATATGAAGTCAAGTGGCGAGAGATTACTTCACAAATCCGGCAGACTCCGGGTAGGCCTGCTCACAAACACGGATGTCGTCCGATTCCGACTGCACTTGAGCCACACACACACACACGCACGAGAAGCGCGGAGAGTGAGGATTACGGGAAAACACTCGAGCCTGGAGGGAGGAAGACATTTTCCGAGCACGTCCGGGGTGGATCAAACGACGCCCATGGTCATGGTCGTGGAGAGTTAGGTCACGCAGCATCACGGGATGATGATTGATGTAAAGATTTCTGTGTGTGTGGTTCTCATCGATTTTCCAGTTCCTTCCATGCTTTCTTTGCGGAACGGCCCATCGCAAAGATGGGGTAAGAGTTGCCAACTTTCGCGTAAAGCCACACTCGGTCACGGTGGGCCCGGGCGACAGCATTCTTCTGGGTAGCAGTTTTTGCAGCCCTCCTTCACCGATCCCTCGACGAAAGCCGAAAAATTGTGGCTTTCCGGCCCTTCTCGAAAGGTGCTGGTGGTTTTTATCACCGGACTGTTTTCTAAAGGTTTGTTTCTTGCTTTCATCACTTCACTCACACCGTCGAGAGAGAGGAGAAAAAAAAATGGGGGGGGGGGGGGGGGGGGGGGGGACTATAAATAATTCAAAACCATTTACTCCACCGTGCACGCTACAGCACGCGTCGCCTCGCTTCCACGCAGGCTTGATACGGCGAGATTTATAGTCCCAGACCTCCTGTGTCCCCGGCGTCCGTGTGACCAGCGAGCGTCGCCCAACGACCCTAGGCTACCTTTAATTATTTTATCTTCCACGAAACGGACCTCCGCAAGTCTGCCTAGAAGCTTGTACAACACGTGGTGGACACCGGGTGGGGGTCTCCGCCGGAACGAAGCTACAAACCCGAACGTACGCGACCAGGTACGACGACCGAGAGCGGGCGAGATACAAATGGTCGTTTATCGCCCACCGTTGCATCCCGATGTAACATCCGACGCTTCGTTTGCACGCAGAAGCTGTCAAAACATCCGCGCCGCAGAGTAGGCCTTGGAGTATTTGATGGTGGCGCCACCTGGCGGGAAACTCTGTTTCTCTGCTCCGAGCGGCAAACGCGACGTTCTGTTTGGTTTTCATTATTGGACTATTATCGTCACCATCGTTGGGCCTTTCGGACCAAGTTTACAGTGATCGGATCGAATCGGGCCATCCGCAAACCAACATCCCGGACATCAAACAACTTCACCGGAAACACTTAGACAAACCCATCAACCGTCAGCCACTTTCGGTTCTCTTTCCCGCTGCCGAAACCGGAGAGCAAGGAGAGCTCCCACTACAAGAAGCGCTACTGTTTTGAGCGGGGAAGCAATCGTGCGCTAGCGTGCCTTGCGCCTCCCACAAGCACACGGTGTTGGGCATGTTGGGAATTAATTTTCCAACGGCACCAGCGATTCCGGCGATACCCGGAGCGGGGAATATGAAGTCAAGTGGCGAGAGATTACTTCACAAATCCGGCAGACTCCGGGTAGGCCTGCTCACAAACACGGATGTCGTCCGATTCCGACTGCACTTGAGCCACACACACACACACGCACGAGAAGCGCGGAGAGTGAGGATTACGGGAAAACACTCGAGCCTGGAGGGAGGAAGACATTTTCCGAGCACGTCCGGGGTGGATCAAACGACGCCCATGGTCATGGTCGTGGAGAGTTAGGTCACGCAGCATCACGGGATGATGATTGATGTAAAGATTTCTGTGTGTGTGGTTCTCATCGATTTTCCAGTTCCTTCCATGCTTTCTTTGCGGAACGGCCCATCGCAAAGATGGGGTAAGAGTTGCCAACTTTCGCGTAAAGCCACACTCGGTCACGGTGGGCCCGGGCGACAGCATTCTTCTGGGTAGCAGTTTTTGCAGCCCTCCTTCACCGATCCCTCGACGAAAGCCGAAAAATTGTGGCTTTCCGGCCCTTCTCGAAAGGTGCTGGTGGTTTTTATCACCGGACTGTACTTAGTTTGGTGCGAAAGAGAGAGAACAAAATACAATCGATCACGTTTTGTTTGGGTTGCTCTTCGAGCTATATCCTTATTTTATTGAAATTGTAACATCCTTCTCCCCGCGTTGCTCTCTGCTTTCCAATTCTAATGTTATCCCGCAAGTCACGTGGTCTGTCAATTGGAGCAGCGAAACCCCACACACGTACACGACGGAACGCAACAGACAGGAGAGAAAAAAACTTAAACAATCCCCCAAACCATGTGGAACTAATTCCGTGTAGCCTCTCCCGCTGACAGATTGCCGTGAGAACGATGATTAATACACGCCACGAGACCACGACTGGCAGGAGGGTGTTTTGGTTAAAACCGAGCTGCCCCCTCTCCGATAGCGAGAACCGAGAACGGGGGGGGGGGGGGGGGGCTTTTCTCGCCTCGTGCGCGCAACAAAAAAATCGAGGTGAACTCAAAGCCTGACGAGAAAAGGACGCCAGCTGGTGACGCCCGGTCACCTAAAAGAATAACACACACACAGCAACCAACTGTAAAAACATGAAATTAAACGAATAGTTCTCTTTCGGAGGCGAACTTTGCGCCTTCGTTTCACATTCCTTCGTATCCTTCCGTTGGCGATCGGGGAGTTTTGGGGGCGCTTTTTTTTAATGTGCGCAAAATAGAGCGAACGGGGTTTTGAAACGGGATTCAAAAGCTGCTGTCACGGTCAAGAAGCCTTTTTTTCCCGCTGGGCGCTACGTGAAGAAACAAAGGGCCGTTTGTCACACGTGGTACGGTTTTTGCACCGGATTTGGGCACCATTCATCCCGTCGCGATTGGATCGTGTTTTTCGTTTCGTATCACACGGCTCCGTTAACACGCACTGGCCTCAAAACACACATCCGTCAGCAAATTATCCTCACACTCGTCCCTTCGAAACCAACGTGCGCCGGAAGTGCGTTGTCACCTAAATCCTGTTAAGAACACCGCACACACCGGATGACCGGATCTTCGTGTTTTTTTTTTGTTACTGGTGCTTCCATGAGCCACGTGGGACACGAAACACTTGGGCCACGTTGGATTTTTCGGGTGCTCCGTTTTCGCACTCGAAGGTTGCAAGGATACAGCACACCGCCGGCGCAGCGTCACACGGCGGACGGAAAAACCTCATTTCCGCTTCCGACGGTTGTGTTTTAGCGGGTCCTTCGCCGGGTCCTTTAGAGGCGTCGCTTTCCAGCGGCGAAACGGCGGATCAAGCACCTCTCGGGGCGGTGCGCACAAACACAAACAGAACGGAATATTGTGAACTTTTTCGCTCGGTTCTCTGCACTTCATCATGAGCACGAAAACCTTCGCCGCACAACACAAGTTTACAACAAAACAATTGCACTTCGCTCGCTGTGTGTGTATGTGTGTTTTTCGGTGTTTTTTTTTTCGCGGCAGTTGCGAAACAAAAACCCCATTTCCCGGAAAATCGTTTCTTCATTCGGCTGGTTGGCGAAATTCCGAGAAAAATGCCGCTTCTTCTGTGGCGCACTGTTTTGTATCATTTCTGTATCCTCGGACTGGGTTAGAAATCGATCAACACTGTGAACTTCGTGTTTTATAACACACACACAAACACAAGACGCACACATACACCGTGTATCAGACACACGCACACGCACTCAGCCCTTTACATCGAGTTAAGCGTGTACGTACAACGCTTTTCCTTCACGATTCACCCACGCAGGAAAACTTTCCTCACAAACCACCCGGACGCCACAAACCACAACCAATCGGCGAGGGGGGGGGTCGGGAAATCCGTGGGTCGAACGACCTGTTTCCGGTCGTGGGCACTACCCGTTTCCTCTCGTTCGCTAATTTTGTGTAACTTTCGGTGCGGAAGCATGGGAGAGGTTTGTTGTTTCTCCCCCTGCAGCAAGCACGGCCAGTAAGGAAACCCCTCATCTTCGTGGGGGGGTCGCGCACGTGGACGCATGTTTCAGCAAGGACGAACTGTGTTCTCTCGTGCGCGAGATTGGGGCTCGTTTAAGGTGGGGTTTTGTTGGGGGATCGATTCGTCTTGATTTTTCATCATTTGTTGATCGCAACAATAGCAAAAAAAACTACGGCTTCTAGTTGCCTCACACGCATACACTCACACAGTTGATTGGATTACGCCCAATTAGTAATCACACCGCAGCGTTACGGAACGATCCTTGCTGGGGCGAATTATTTCAACACGACAAGAGCATGACACCGCAACAAACCGCGATACGCAAACGGGGCGAGCCGAGACAGACAGACGCACGCCTGTTTTGGGCTGCGGACACGCACACGCCACGAACGGATACGAACGTCTAACTGGCAGCCCGACGGGACGCGGGCCCGAGCCGTTCGGGTTTCTCTCCGATTCGCGACAAGGATTCGCGGATGTCCCTGGCCAACCCGAAGCGGAATCTCACTCACTCTCTCTCTCTCTCGCTCTCTCTCACCTCCGGAAGCCCGGAATTCTGCAACCGCGCGTTCGAGCAGCGTGGAGGAGCTTTCGTGTGACCCGAATAAACACACTCACACACCAACGGGAGCGAGAAGTGAGCGAGAGCAACGATAAATGTCAAACGATGACAAGTGACACCGGGGCGATGCTAGTACTACACCGGTTCGCCAAAGCGCATCCAAGTAGCGGTGGATGTGAGAGAGCGTGAGGCATTCCTTTTTTCCCCTCCGAGGAGAGTTTTCCAGCTCGCTCTCCTGTGAAGGACACAAACGTTGCGCTCCATCAAACAACATCCCGACGCAGTGTTTCAACTAATTTACATCACTTTGAGTACATTCCGTGGTTGACGATCTCAAGCATTCAAGGACCTTCTTAACGCCTTCTATAATGTTGGATCTACTGCACAAACTCGCCACTCTCAGCACACTGGCTTACAGCTGCAACACTTGTATTTTGATCAAAACTGGTGTACAAAACAAACCGAGCAGAGCTTTCACCGACGAACGCACCCTTACTCGGCCGCATTTAACACAAACTTGCAACATCTCCCTTTCCGAGTGGCTGAGGATGCTCTCGCTCTCTCACTTTCCGTTCACTTCTCTTCGCTAGCACGATTCCATAGTGAGTAACTTGGTACTTTCTCACTGTTATACTGTTGTTTTGATTTAATGCTCATGTATGACAGTTTTCACAGAAGCATCTGGTGTATGTGTAGTATGTACTAAATTGGCTAATAAAATGATAATAAAGCGTAGGTGTAATGCATATTGCATACATTCTGTAATTTACTTATCAGCCTCAAAGTATGCAATCTGTTCGAACAACGCACTTTTTACGATTTTTTGCTGGTTTACTCATCCAGACTTCTTGTACAGCAAATAGAATCAATTGTATTGTAATTTCGATACTTTCTGGTCCAAAAACTCAGTGCAAACCAATTTGCAAGCAAAATACAATGTACATACAATTACTGCGTAGCGAAAATTTCGATCAAATGTTTGCTCTCTAGCTTGGAAAAATAGAACAATAAACAAACACCCTCCAGAAAAGCTCAATACGAGACAACGTAAGCAACAATCAAACGGACGGTGCACGAATAAACTAACCGTCTTTCCGGTGCATGTCGAATGTGTTCTCGGAATTTGGAAAAGCACACAATCCCGCATAGATTCCGGTGTACAGACTCCGCTCGAGCAGGGATTCGTTCCCGGAAAATATCTTACACTTTTCCGAACCAAACGCGTAACCCATATGCTAAACCGCACGGAAACGGACTCCCTTTTCGAGAGGAAATGAAATACTCTCTATTGCTTTCCTGAGCGGGCCGAAAGCGGGCCACCCAAATTAAGTCACACCGCGACTTCACATTAAAGCGGCACCAATTCACGCGCGAGCGCGCGCGCGCGCGCGCTTGTTGCAATCGGTTTTCATGTTGACTTCATGCTGTACCACCATTATCTTCCCGGCCGCCAAGCAACAATAGCAACCTGGGCAAGGTGCGCTGGAAGCGGCACACACTCACAGCCGGGCGAATGGAACGCGAAAATATCGGAAATTATGTAACCAACCAGCGCAACACACAACGCTGGCCGAATGTTTATTTATGAATTCTCGCTACATGAATATGCAACGGTCGGGCAAGGCCGGCCGCGATGCCCCAGCAGGGAATACGCGCGGATTCCAGTTCCAAGTGCCGCCTGAACAGAAAGCCGGCTGCTAGTGTTACCTGCTTGCTTTGTTTGCATTCGATTCGCGGTGGTTTACGTTTTTTGTTTGTTTTTTTTTTCTTCCTACGCTCCCGAACCCGCTTCATTACTACGCGGATCGGAAGTACTCCTGGCAAATCGAGTGGCAAGTATTGGAAACGATCACGCTCCGAAGCATGGCGGTAGGAAGTTGAATGGAAAACCACAACAGGCGCAAAAAAATGCACATAAGGGAAGGGGAAAAGGATTCGTGTGCCCCAGCGCTTCCAACCACTTCATTAGTAATGGAGAAGTTTGAGTAGACGTTCCTTCGCATTGCTTAAAGCAACTACAACACAACGGCAGGGTGTCAATTAAAACCTCATCCCATTAGGAAAGAGACCTCGAGGCTGAACTTTCCATTTCTGGTAACCTTCAAACTAACCTCCGAATCAAAAGTACAAGTATTAAATGTCCTGGAACACGGTTTGCTTCAAGAGAAAGCATTAATCGTGAAAATGAATGCGAATACCGAGCACCTGCTTATGCCAATTCGTTGCACGTACATGTAAAATGTTCCATATTAAGTTTGATTCATAGAAGCAGAATGTTTACTACGATCATTAAATCTGATTCATGCACATAATTTGCATCTTAAAAGCATGAATTTATGTAAAACGTAGATAGGTCCACTAATTAATCACAAATTAATTAACTCAATCTGTTCATCTATCCCTTGTTGATATTGATCGCATTATAATCTACATCCTTACAGATAAATGAATAACATAAACAAATTATGCTTAGTAAGTCATCGTGTCCACATGTTGATTGATGCATTAAACATAACGAATGCATATTTAATCTGCGATTCCAACGCTCCCATGCTATTCATAGACCTTTCATGTTTTTCAAACACCACTAGGCGTGAAAAACGGTCTTCAGAGCACGGCTCGCTGTAATTGCATCATTAAATTGATGCTTTCAAAGATTCACCCGCTGTCTAAAGACACTTCCAATCTCCGCGCACACATACGCTGACACACACGCCGCGCAAAATATTGCCTGCAACTAACCTACATCGTCGCGTAAAGTGCGCCGGGATCATTTGCGAGCAATCTGCATGCAATTCCCGATGATGAGCAGCACACCCCGATGACACGCCTCGTGTCAGTCACATATTCATGCACAAGCACCACCACCACCACCTCACGGTGAATGCATCAGGGCGTGAACAAATGGCATGGAAAAGTAAACATTTCCTTTCGCGGGCACGCTGGCACGCTGGCGTACACTTGGCAACAGGAACGGGATCATCATTATCATTGTCAAGTGCGAAAAGGGGCCCCACGGACCATGGCGCAGTGAAAGGATATAGATTACCGGGTGCCGCGGAGTGGAGCAATTTTCCGTTCCGCCGGAACGGCGTTAAGTAAAACCGAAGCAGCGACTGAATGCGAGCGTTGATTCGGGCGGTGAATGGTTGGCAAATTGTACCGGCCTAGGCAGGCCGCGGCTGGGAGGCAAATAAGCGGCGACATTACCGCTTGACGTCCTCGTCGTGCGTCGATGTGTAAGGAAGTGTCTTAAACGTACAATCATTGAAGTCGGTCGATACTTTCAGAGTACATTGCTAGGCGCAAGCTTAAAAGCTAATAATAAGTATTTCGATTTAATATCCTGTTCTTCAAGTTCCAGCAGGACATATTTATTATCCTGATGAAAAATAATTAATAACGCTGTCGTGTAGTGAAGATTGCATACTTTGAGGTTTATGCTCCATTTAAAGTATAAAGTACGTACAACACGTGCATACTTTCAGGCGTACGTACGGTCAATTGAAACTACCTATTTGCCACGACACGAAGTGCTAGCTTTCCGTATTTATTATTAACGAAACACAGAGGAAGGACATTGTGCGATGCAACTGCACTCGATTGCTCATCGTAGTGCATCGATTCCGAGCATCGAAACGGCACCGACCAGCTGGTCACCTGCAAGCTCCACACGGTTCATCAACCACACTCTAAACATCCCGGATCGATTCAGTAAGCATGAGCTGATGTAAGGCACACAAATAAACTGCCTGTGAGCTCCCAACAGTCACGCCGACACCAACCGGTGCTTACCCAACCTAAACACGTCCACTCCAGGCAGCATCAAATCACAGCGGAGCCGCCTGTGTGGGAATCCGAAAACGCCACAGAGAGACACCGCCACCACACAGCGCAGCGTTCGCACGTTGTCACTGCTGACAATCGGGAACCGGCTGTTGAATGGGAATCCCGCTCCGGTTGGGAATGCTACTACATCGTCGCGTAAAGTGCGCCGGGATCATTTGCGAGCAATCTGCATGCAATTCCCGATGATGAGCAGCACACCCCGATGACACGCCTCGTGTCATTCACACATTCATGCACAGACACCACCACCACCTCACGGTGAATGCATCAGGGCGTGAACAAATGGCATGGAAAAGTAAACATTTCCTTTCGCGGGCACGCTGGCACGCTGGCGTACACTTGGCAACAGGAACGGGATCATCATTATCATTGTCAAGTGCGAAAAGGGGCCCCACGGACCACGGCGCAGTGAAAGGATATAGATTACCGGGTGCCGCGGAGTGGAGCAATTTTCCGTTCCGCCGGAACGGCGTTAAGTAAAACCGAAGCAGCGACTGAATGCGAGCGTTGATTCGGGCGGTGAATGGTTGGCAAATTGTACCGGCCTAGGCAGGCCGCGGCTGGGAGGCAAATAAGCGGCGACATTACCGCTTGACGTCCTCGTCGTGCGTCGATGTGTAAGGAAGTGTCTTAAACGTACAATCATTGAAGTCGGTCGATACTTTCAGAGTACATTGCTAGGCGCAAGCTTAAAAGCTAATAATAAGTATTTCGATTTAATATCCTGTTCTTCAAGTTCCAGCAGGACATATTTATTATCCTGATGAAAAATAATTAATAACGCTGTCGTGTAGTGAAGATTGCATACTTTGAGGTTTATGCTCCATTTAAAGTATAAAGTACGTACAACACGTGCATACTTTCAGGCGTACGTACGGTCAATTGAAACTACCTATTTGCCACGACACGAAGTGCTAGCTTTCCGTATTTATTATTAACGAAACACAGAGGAAGGACATTGTGCGATGCAACTGCACTCGATTGCTCATCGTAGTGCATCGATTCCGAGCATCGAAACGGCACCGACCAGCTGGTCACCTGCAAGCTCCACACGGTTCATCAACCACACTCTAAACATCCCGGATCGATTCAGTAAGCATGAGCTGATGTAAGGCACACAAATAAACTGCCTGTGAGCTCCCAACAGTCACGCCGACACCAACCGGTGCTTACCCAACCTAAACACGTCCACTCCAGGCAGCATCAAATCACAGCGGAGCCGCCTGTGTGGGAATCCGAAAACGCCACAGAGAGACACCGCCACCACACAGCGCAGCGTTCGCACGTTGTCACTGCTGACAATCGGGAACCGGCTGTTGAATGGGAATCCCGCTCCGGTTGGGAATGCTATAAAAGTCAGTGCGAGCGCTGCCCCTTCCCTACCGGAAGAAAACGGACTGCGAAGAAAGAGGGAGGTGAGTCACACCAGGTGAAACCCAGAACGCCCGGAACGATTGAAAGCAATCACATGTCGACTTATTATCGGGCTCGTTTACAGCTCGTCTTTGGCTTGACAGTAATTGAAACGTATCGCCGCGTTAGCAAACCGGAGCACGAGACGATTTCTTACCTTACGTCAGCTGCTGCCACAAACTACTACCACCCACGACGGGGATGAGGACGGTATGCAGTTCATTGAAGCCTTTGCGAGAGCGCGGCGAACGAGACCCGAACGAATCGCACATTCCTGGTGTCAGCGTGTAAAGAGTGTGTCTTAAATATTTCAACCCCTAACAAGACATACTTCCGACGCATTTCCCATAGTTTTTCTAAAGTATTAAGGATATATTCAATCTATTGTTAGATATCGGTAATGTTGTTTAGTAATTGAACAACCTTTTGGTCGTATCTCTAACCGCGACCGAACTGCTCCCTCCAATTTACGCCGTACTTGTTCTTGGATGACTCCCAAACCTCTGCCAGGCTGACACACACCCCATTCTCATTGACGCTCTCATACGTCCGCAAGTAGTTCTTGTCGCACCGCTCACAGGAGAAGCCAGCGTAGCCTTCGTGGCAGTCGCACCGCTCCACCGTGGTGACCACACCCAACCCACCGTCGTGCCGTGAGGCTACGTCGACACTGAGCTGGTTGCCGTCGCCACGCGTCCTATAGCTTCCGCGAATGTACATCGCGTCGATGTTGCTGAGCATGCTCATGAAGACGAACTTGCTCTGTGTCGGGCTCGCCGGGTCGTCTTCGTGTTCGTTTCGCTGCGCGGGCGTTAACAGCGACCAGCTGGATTCCGTCATCAGCACCTGCACCTGCCGTTGATCGTGCTGTCGCGGAAGGAAGAACCCGATCGCCCGGTTCGTGGATCGCTTGTGGTCGACGACGATGCACGGCTTGCTGCGATCCGCGTAACACTCTTCCGTGACCGGAAAGCGAAGATAGCCGCCGTAGGCTGTGATCAGGTTTCCAAACACGTGCCCTGGTATCTTCAGGTAGTTGGAAGGCGCTGCATCAAACGTGGCCAGTAGTTTTCGCACAGACTCCGCCTTGGAGAGGTTGTAGGTGATCTAAAAGGGCGGGAACGTGTTTTAATAAGCAACCGCTTTAAGCAACCCCGATCAGCAGCTACTCACTCGAGCGCGATACAGATTAGGTGCCATCGCGCAGCGTCCCGTCACACCCGAGCAGAAGCAATCGTCCCAGAGCCGCTCGCGATAACGATGCACGATCGGTTCCACCTGCTGCGGTGCCGCAGTCCGCGCCTCTGGCTCCAGCACGACACGCTCCGTGTCCTGCAGCACGCGCACGAACGCGGTGAACTTCAGCCGGTTCTGGCCGTGCGCCGTACCATCTCCGCTCCACAGGTCGTACCGTCCGGCGTCGCTGCGTGACACCGCCGGGCACATCAGCTCCCCGTAGCTCACCTTGCAACGCGTCTTCGACACGGCCCGCCCGTTGTGAAGCCACGAGGGATTGCACATCGGGCCTTCCCCGCTCACCTTCAACTGCAACAATTTCCCCTCCATCACCTCCACATCATACGACGGCGGGTGTACTTCGTGCTCCAGCGAGACATCTTCCGAATCTGGCGAGAAGCAGAACATCGTTTAGGAGTTGAGTGAATCGACAGGACCAACCCTACGTACCGAAACAACACACCAGCAGGTGTGCGGAAGAGAGTGCGAGAACAACGCGAAACAGGTTCACCGGAAGATGCCGCATCATTATTCACTATGAGAAGCACACTGCACCACATCCGAGCACCAACTGCCCGTGGAGGCATACGCTTTCAGCTCATTCACTCTCCAATCCACAAAGCAACGTTCGCAGCGCTGATAAGGACTCCGCTGTGCAGATGTTTCCAGTTGGTTGCACTCGGCGAAAGCAAAACTTTGTTGCAGTGGAAGTCCGTTCGATGTAAACAAATGAATCACGATCGGGTCTTGTCTTCATTCATCTTCGCCATTGGGAAGGGAGTGTTCTACTTACGATTTTAAAGCGCTTTATCTGCACTCGCGATCAGTCAGCAGATCACCAGCGTTTGCAAAATAAATACACAATAAATGTATTCTTCAAGAAGTACTTTTAATGAGCTGCTATAGAAGCCCTAGCACCCCAGGATCGTCGAAGACAGAACAGATTTACTTCTAGATTTACTTAGCGAGCTTCTTAGAAACGTCGGACAGTGTGTTTACACACCATTTAGACACAGATACATTAGCGTATCCTACTCGCAACGCTTACACCCTCGTAGGCCATCCGGGCGTACAAAAGCAACACCGACCATTCGGTACTCCCGTCCGAAAAGAGGACCTATTCCGCTCACGTCTTACCGCTTCCGGCGTGTAAGCATTTCCATCTAATTGCCAATTACGCTTGAATCGATCAACGGCGAACGATGAAACCGGCCCGAGCCTTCCGCATTATCCACACACAGACACATAGACGCGGGCATGCAATCCTGTCCTGTCCGCGAGTGCATCGGCGCTGAAGTTGTGGCACCAGGCAAATTCCACTCTCTTTGCTCAGGAGTGAAGTGAAACAATGTCATCATTTGTCACCGGCAACACCGGTGAGATGGGCTCGATTGGCAGAGTGTGCAGGCTGCCGTGAGTGCCAAGAGGTAACACCAGAACGATACCAAAGCCATCCTGAGGTGTGAGATGTATCGTTTGATGGAGCTCTGTGTTCGTGTGTTTTATTTTGCTTATTCCACCTTACCCCGTTTTTTGCAGCAGCAGCAGCACCACAGTCGGCAACAGTCGGCTCGACATTGTTGTTACACTAGTGTCGTCGTCAGCGATGCGAACGTTGCGCTCATCGAAAGGTTCGATCCCGATCCAGCCTTGGGCTGTAGCGGGTGATGATGATGACGATGATGACGATATTGTTGCGTTGATAGCCATCCTGCGAGAAGCGCCTGGATGTGTGTTATTTTTACATTAACCACGGAACCGCTCAACCGTGGTATGAGGTGGCAATGAGCCACCTTTGCCGGCTGGATAGGTCGTTCCTCCATCGATGACAATTGGCTAAAAAAAGGATCCACCTATCGCATGACAGCGAGAGGAGCGTGGAGCGATAAGTTTGTGGGATGGAAGAATTGTTCCATAAGCTATTTTGTGTTATAATGCAATTCGTCTAAGGTTCAGATTCCATGAGGCAATCACCCATATTTTAAAATACAAATTTACCCTTGTTTCATTATCACACCGAACTGATAAAGCCAACGTCAGCGTTCCAGTTTGCTCGGCAGTTTTTTGTCCCACTTATTTGTCTTCCATCGCACCCGTCTATTTTCCTGTGATCTTACCACCACGAAGCCCGACGGCGTGTTTCATCACATGTTTGATGGCAATTGGCGAGGTGGAAAAAAGCCGTCCCCGTGCCCGGCCACGACCGATTGACAAGTGTGCATGTTTTTCCAACGGAAGCGTACCGACACATTGGCACACAGGGTGGCAGCAAATTATGTATTCCTTCCATTCGTTTCCACACACACACACGTGGCGCGTTGGCCTAAGGAGTTACTGGGCATTAGCAGAAAGGGCAAAGGCTGCTGCTTCCCAGAGGAAAGTTCCCGTGCCCTGTTCACCCGCCGGGGATGTCGGAAAAATTACATAAAAATATGAAAATGAGGACGTAAGCAATCCACGGCAGTGCGGGAAGCGTCACAAGGCTTGCCGGAAGCAACATCCAACTTCACGGTGCTCCGGTTATTACCATAAAGCAAACATATTTTCGTACGAATGCAGCGTAATTTATGCAGCGCCGTGTTCGATTGTTTTGTTCTCGTCTTGGTTGTGCTTCGGATGGAAATAATTCCCGAATCTCTTCGTAACATGAGTTTAGCTAGCACATCTGCGCTGGTTCCACTCCCGGCATGGTTTTATTTGTCAATAGTTCACAATTTAATCTCTCCGAATTACACTACTCCCAACTTCAATTAACAAAACTTACACAAAGCGAGCAAACACTCGCACGATATTGTAGCAGCTGTATCCGAATGATTGGTTCAAGGCACACCCGGAAGTGGCTTCCCACAATGCACATCCTGTTTACACGTCCGGTACCGCTTCCGGCAACTACAATCGCTCACGACAAGCAGAAACTGCTGAACAAATTCCAAACGACGAACTGACAAGACAGGCAAAACACGAAGTTCTGTTGCGAGAAAAGAACTCCCCTGCACTTTGCGCCTGCATCTATGTAAAGCGTGTACAAGTGTCTGCCACGTACTGTGCGTACTGTGGGAGGTGAACCCCAAACAATCGCCTATTAAAAGCACTACAAACCATTGAGCGCTGGAGAGGAAACCCGTGGAAGAAGCAGTTCGCCACCGTCGCCATCGGAACGTCACAACCGAGACCGGGTTCGGTATCGATGGTTGCATACTTTCAGGCGCCCTTTGTCGATGCGAAACGAGGCGAAGCAGGCGAAGACCGTCTGTATGGACGGGAAAACGCGCTGGATTCTGAAGACGTTCATTTATTGGAAAGCTCGTCCATTTCTCTCCATGCACGAACGTGTGTGTGTGTG
>KZ071428.1:174112-209040 GCA_002091845.1 Anopheles cracens | reverse complement strand
CATTTAGACACAGATACATTAGCGTATCCTACTCGCAACGCTTACACCCTCGTAGGCCATCCGGGCGTACAAAAGCAACACCGACCATTCGGTACTCCCGTCCGAAAAGAGGACCTATTCCGCTCACGTCTTACCGCTTCCGGCGTGTAAGCATTTCCATCTAATTGCCAATTACGCTTGAATCGATCAACGGCGAACGATGAAACCGGCCCGAGCCTTCCGCATTATCCACACACAGACACATAGACGCGGGCATGCAATCCTGTCCTGTCCGCGAGTGCATCGGCGCTGAAGTTGTGGCACCAGGCAAATTCCACTCTCTTTGCTCAGGAGTGAAGTGAAACAATGTCATCATTTGTCACCGGCAACACCGGTGAGATGGGCTCGATTGGCAGAGTGTGCAGGCTGCCGTGAGTGCCAAGAGGTAACACCAGAACGATACCAAAGCCATCCTGAGGTGTGAGATGTATCGTTTGATGGAGCTCTGTGTTCGTGTGTTTTATTTTGCTTATTCCACCTTACCCCGTTTTTTGCAGCAGCAGCAGCACCACAGTCGGCAACAGTCGGCTCGACATTGTTGTTACACTAGTGTCGTCGTCAGCGATGCGAACGTTGCGCTCATCGAAAGGTTCGATCCCGATCCAGCCTTGGGCTGTAGCGGGTGATGATGATGACGATGATGACGATATTGTTGCGTTGATAGCCATCCTGCGAGAAGCGCCTGGATGTGTGTTATTTTTACATTAACCACGGAACCGCTCAACCGTGGTATGAGGTGGCAATGAGCCACCTTTGCCGGCTGGATAGGTCGTTCCTCCATCGATGACAATTGGCTAAAAAAAGGATCCACCTATCGCATGACAGCGAGAGGAGCGTGGAGCGATAAGTTTGTGGGATGGAAGAATTGTTCCATAAGCTATTTTGTGTTATAATGCAATTCGTCTAAGGTTCAGATTCCATGAGGCAATCACCCATATTTTAAAATACAAATTTACCCTTGTTTCATTATCACACCGAACTGATAAAGCCAACGTCAGCGTTCCAGTTTGCTCGGCAGTTTTTTGTCCCACTTATTTGTCTTCCATCGCACCCGTCTATTTTCCTGTGATCTTACCACCACGAAGCCCGACGGCGTGTTTCATCACATGTTTGATGGCAATTGGCGAGGTGGAAAAAAGCCGTCCCCGTGCCCGGCCACGACCGATTGACAAGTGTGCATGTTTTTCCAACGGAAGCGTACCGACACATTGGCACACAGGGTGGCAGCAAATTATGTATTCCTTCCATTCGTTTCCACACACACACACGTGGCGCGTTGGCCTAAGGAGTTACTGGGCATTAGCAGAAAGGGCAAAGGCTGCTGCTTCCCAGAGGAAAGTTCCCGTGCCCTGTTCACCCGCCGGGGATGTCGGAAAAATTACATAAAAATATGAAAATGAGGACGTAAGCAATCCACGGCAGTGCGGGAAGCGTCACAAGGCTTGCCGGAAGCAACATCCAACTTCACGGTGCTCCGGTTATTACCATAAAGCAAACATATTTTCGTACGAATGCAGCGTAATTTATGCAGCGCCGTGTTCGATTGTTTTGTTCTCGTCTTGGTTGTGCTTGGGATGGAAATAATTCCCGAATCTCTTCGTAACATGAGTTTAGCTAGCACATCTGCGCTGGTTCCACTCCCGGCATGGTTTTATTTGTCAATAGTTCACAATTTAATCTCTCCGAATTACACTACTCCCAACTTCAATTAACAAAACTTACACAAAGCGAGCAAACACTCGCACGATATTGTAGCAGCTGTATCCGAATGATTGGTTCAAGGCACACCCGGAAGTGGCTTCCCACAATGCACATCCTGTTTACACGTCCGGTACCGCTTCCGGCAACTACAATCGCTCACGACAAGCAGAAACTGCTGAACAAATTCCAAACGACGAACTGACAAGACAGGCAAAACACGAAGTTCTGTTGCGAGAAAAGAACTCCCCTGCACTTTGCGCCTGCATCTATGTAAAGCGTGTACAAGTGTCTGCCACGTACTGTGCGTACTGTGGGAGGTGAACCCCAAACAATCGCCTATTAAAAGCACTACAAACCATTGAGCGCTGGAGAGGAAACCCGTGGAAGAAGCAGTTCGCCACCGTCGCCATCGGAACGTCACAACCGAGACCGGGTTCGGTATCGATGGTTGCATACTTTCAGGCGCCCTTTGTCGATGCGAAACGAGGCGAAGCAGGCGAAGACCGTCTGTATGGACGGAAAACCATTCGTAATAAAGCATATGAAAACATACCATTTAAGCTCGAATCCAACAGAAACGTCCTGGTCAAACGTTTGACATAATCCACAGCCGGTACACAGGTCGTGGTCGGAGCCCAAACAAATTCGTGCCATCTTTCGTGCTCCTTATCCTGATCGTCTGCTGGAGGCACGTCCAGGCTTCGGACCGGCTCCTCCTTTGGAATTCGTTTGTATCGACTCAGGCACACATACACAAGGGAACTTACTGCTGGAAGAATAATAAAAAAAACCCACACACACACCCAACATGAGTCGCCTGTGTCCTGATAGCGCATTCGCAAAAGCTTCACCCACCGGACGGACGGACGGACCCGACAGCAGATTATGCTAGTTATGCTTGATTTATGCTGCAGGCTTACGGAAAGGGCGTGTGCGCCTATCGCTGATGAAGAAAGTGCCCGTGCCTGCCGGGTCGGCCCAGGCCACCCATTGCAACTGATCGACGTCCACGTACACGGGGCTTCTTGCCGCTGGTGGCAGGAAATTCGCTTCAATTCATGCTCCGGTTCTGGTTGCAAATTGTACGGCGTGAAACGGGCCGTCAAGGCAGTGCACTCACACACACACATACACATAAACGAGAAAGGAGGGGGGGCGATAATTTAGGGTGAAAATTTACGCTAAGCCTACTTTGGGTTTGCCCGAGCGTCCGTTCGAAGCGAAACCGTGCCGTTCCGAGATGGAATTCAATTGCAGCACTAAATTGAATACATGTATTTTGCAACAATAATGCGCGGACGTGCCGTGTGCACGGGACTCACCTTGCAGGATCGGGGCAGAGTGTTGGGCAACAGACGGGTCGAAAGGGAACAACGTAAATCAGCATGAAGACGCTTTCAGGAAACCCCACGGACAAGCAGGTTTATAAGTTGTTATCCGGTATCGATGGTTGCATACTTTCAGGCGCCCTTTGTCGATGCGAAACGAGGCGAAGCAGGCGAAGACCGTCTGTATGGACGGGAAAACGCGCTGGATTCTGAAGACGTTCATTTATTGGAAAGCTCGTCCATTTCTCTCCATGCACGAACGTGTGTGTGTGTGCGTTTGAGCGTAAGAAATGTGACTTTGGAAGTAAGTCGTTATCAGATGCGCCCGGTGTGCGCCCGGTTGCATTGCAATAAGCAAAAGCAAAATGCTTCCCCGACGCATGCACAAATCGAAGTCTGGCATCCAGAGAGCGTGAGCGAGTTTCTGAGAAAGTACACCGTGTGCGTTCCTCCCGGTCGGGGGCGAGTCGCGGTCCCCTTCATCAAGATACGCGCAAGCAAACATAACTATTCACGTACGGTGCGGGACAGGAAGGATACTATAGCCTAGCAGAGCAGTTGTTCGCACCGGAAGCCCAGTGGGAGGCCGATCAGGAGGGAGGAGGAGCCCGATCGATGGATGTTATGAAAATTTGTTTTGCTATTATCGATGCATGTACGACATAAATTATTGACCCGAGGCTTCCCACCGAGGTGGTGTATTTGTGCAACTCCCTGGGGCCTGCCCGGAAAAGGGAGTGCCCGTGTACGCTACCCGTAGAGACTGGATGTTAACAGGATGTTGTTGGAGGTATGTTTGCTAACCTAATTTCCAATGTTTTCTAAAATCAAGAATCGATCGACTCTAATCAGATGCGCACAAGGCAGGTTGGGTGGAGCGTAGCGTTTACAGCTGTTGGTGTGGTTTGTTGATGCTTATCTTTTGCTAAATTAAAATTTATAATTGTAGATTTGTTTGTATTTCAATCTAAAAGTCTTGCCAAGACTCATAGGACACAACTTCAATCAGGTCCCACCGCCACCATTCCAGGAAAGTCATTCAAACCTGCTCCTCTAAACGACAGGAAATATTTCTTAAAACCATTCGTAATAAAGCATATGAAAACATACCATTTAAGCTCGAATCCAACAGAAACGTCCTGGTCAAACGTTTGACATAATCCACAGCCGGTACACAGGTCGTGGTCGGAGCCCAAACAAATTCGTGCCATCTTTCGTGCTCCTTATCCTGATCGTCTGCTGGAGGCACGTCCAGGCTTCGGACCGGCTCCTCCTTTGGAATTCGTTTGTATCGACTCAGGCACACATACACAAGGGAACTTACTGCTGGAAGAATAATAAAAAACACACACACACACAACATGAGTCGCCTGTGTCCTGATAGCGCATTCGCAAAAGCTTCACCCACCGGACGGACGGACGGACCCGACAGCAGATTATGCTAGTTATGCTTGATTTATGCTGCAGGCTTACGGAAAGGGCGTGTGCGCCTATCGCTGATGAAGAAAGTGCCCGTGCCTGCCGGGTCGGCCCAGGCCACCCATTGCAACTGATCGACGTCCACGTACACGGGGCTTCTTGCCGCTGGTGGCAGGAAATTCGCTTCAATTCATGCTCCGGTTCTGGTTGCAAATTGTACGGCGTGAAACGGGCCGTCAAGGCAGTGCACTCACACACACACATACACATAAACGAGAAAGGAGGGGGGGCGATAATTTAGGGTGAAAATTTACGCTAAGCCTACTTTGGGTTTGCCCGAGCGTCCGTTCGAAGCGAAACCGTGCCGTTCCGAGATGGAATTCAATTGCAGCACTAAATTGAATACATGTATTTTGCAACAATAATGCGCGGACGTGCCGTGTGCACGGGACTCACCTTGCAGGATCGGGGCAGAGTGTTGGGCAACAGACGGGTCGAAAGGGAACAACGTAAATCAGCATGAAGACGCTTTCAGGAAACCCCACGGACAAGCAGGTTTATAAGTTGTTATCGTGTGTAGTAGGCGGGGTGTTGGATATCGTTGGGTCAACATTTTGTTGAAATAGTTATACTAATACAGTTTATCAACTGAAGAACTTACCCGACAAGACGTTAAATGCTTTGCACCGTTCAATAAATTGTACAGTAAACAGATGTTTTATATCGCTTCGATGACTTCTGTGAAAAAACAGTGAAAGTGAAAAAACACTGCTCCTTTTCATCGGGCCCGAACAATTCTAAATATTCATCATATTTCAACTACAGACGCATAACGTGCACCGACTCCCACCAGCCTACTCTGGTAGCGAGACGTATGCAATACGGTACCCTGCTGTGACCATTCGAAAGCAGCTTGAAATTTTCATCGAAAACGTTTATCACTCCAAGGAACACATCCCCCTCGCATTCCTGTGGCACCCTCAAGAATAGCTTCCCACCGAGGTGGTGTATTTGTGCAACTCCCTGGGGCCTGCCCGGAAAAGGGAGTGCCCGTGTACGCTACCCGTAGAGACTGGATGTTAACAGGATGTTGTTGGAGGTATGTTTGCTAACCTAATTTCCAATGTTTTCTAAAATCAAGAATCGATCGACTCTAATCAGATGCGCACAAGGCAGGTTGGGTGGAGCGTAGCGTTTACAGCTGTTGGTGTGGTTTGTTGATGCTTATCTTTTGCTAAATTAAAATTTATAATTGTAGATTTGTTTGTATTTCAATCTAAAAGTCTTGCCAAGACTCATAGGACACAACTTCAATCAGGTCCCACCGCCACCATTCCAGGAAAGTCATTCAAACCTGCTCCTCTAAACGACAGGAAATATTTCTTAAAACCATTCGTAATAAAGCATATGAAAACATACCATTTAAGCTCGAATCCAACAGAAACGTCCTGGTCAAACGTTTGACATAATCCACAGCCGGTACACAGGTCGTGGTCGGAGCCCAAACAAATTCGTGCCATCTTTCGTGCTCCTTATCCTGATCGTCTGCTGGAGGCACGTCCAGGCTTCGGACCGGCTCCTCCTTTGGAATTCGTTTGTATCGACTCAGGCACACATACACAAGGGAACTTACTGCTGGAAGAATAATAAAAAAAACCCACACACACACCCAACATGAGTCGCCTGTGTCCTGATAGCGCATTCGCAAAAGCTTCACCCACCGGACGGACGGACGGACCCGACAGCAGATTATGCTAGTTATGCTTGATTTATGCTGCAGGCTTACGGAAAGGGCGTGTGCGCCTATCGCTGATGAAGAAAGTGCCCGTGCCTGCCGGGTCGGCCCAGGCCACCCATTGCAACTGATCGACGTCCACGTACACGGGGCTTCTTGCCGCTGGTGGCAGGAAATTCGCTTCAATTCATGCTCCGGTTCTGGTTGCAAATTGTACGGCGTGAAACGGGCCGTCAAGGCAGTGCACTCACACACACACATACACATAAACGAGAAAGGAGGGGGGGCGATAATTTAGGGTGAAAATTTACGCTAAGCCTACTTTGGGTTTGCCCGAGCGTCCGTTCGAAGCGAAACCGTGCCGTTCCGAGATGGAATTCAATTGCAGCACTAAATTGAATACATGTATTTTGCAACAATAATGCGCGGACGTGCCGTGTGCACGGGACTCACCTTGCAGGATCGGGGCAGAGTGTTGGGCAACAGACGGGTCGAAAGGGAACAACGTAAATCAGCATGAAGACGCTTTCAGGAAACCCCACGGACAAGCAGGTTTATAAGTTGTTATCGTGTGTAGTAGGCGGGGTGTTGGATATCGTTGGGTCAACATTTTGTTGAAATAGTTAAACTAATACAGTTTATCTACTAAAGAACTAACCCGATATGACGTTCAATGCTTTGCACCGTTCAATAAATTGTACAGTAAACAGATGTTTTATATCGCTTCGATGACTTCTGTGAAAAAACAGTGAAAGTGAAAAAACACTGCTCCTTTTCATCGGGCCCAAACAATCCTAAATATTCATCATATTTCAACTACAGACGCATAACGTGCACCGACTCCCACCAGCCTACTCTGGTAGCGAGACGTATGCAATACGGTACCCTGCTGTGACCATTCGAAAGCAGCTTGAAATTTTCATCGAAAACGTTTATCACTCCAAGGAACACATCCCCCTCGCATTCCTGTGGCACCCTCAAGAATAATCATTTCGCAAAACGTGACGATAGCAGCCGGAGTGTCCTTGTGCCATTATGCTGTGTGTATGTGTATGTGTGTGTGTGCCTAACCGACGCATAAATGTGTGTATGTGTGTTTCGAAACTGGCTCAACCGCGACCGGCAGCGACGGTTACGGCTAGAAGAAGCGAACGGTCAAACCGCCACCAGACAACCGTTTAACGACTGTGTCGATGTCGGTTGGACGATAGTATTAGGGGTGCTTTTAATTTTTATAGCCACCCGGTACACACTGCCAGTCATTATCGCATAATTGATATCGTTAACGGATACGCTTCGCCGGTTTCGCTCTTTCTTACCGAACTGCTGATACGAGAACGACGACCACGATACGGATACGTGTAGCAGGGCGCACAGGTTCCGAAAAATGATAATTCAAACAAATTTTCTCCCTATTTAAAGTCAAATCGACAGTGTCTCCCACTGCCTCCGGCACACACGCGTCTTGTTTGGGTGCGGAAAACGATTTTCCGCCACCATCGCGATGCTTTTATTTTATTATCGTGCTCGTGCTGTTTACTTCATCATTGCGTTCATCTTTATCAAATCTGTGCAAATAGAAGAGAGGGGCAAAAAACAACCGAACGAGTTTCTTCCCCGTATTCAGATTACCGGGAAGCGAAAGAACAAACATTTTCCAATCGTTATTCTCGAGCAAGAAAGAAACGCCGCGATAGGCACGGCGCACGTCAATCCCGCGTTCTCTTTATTATGCGATTATGGAAAAAATGGTGGAAATTTGTAGGCGGCGCCCGGTAGGCTCTTTCCCCGACCGGATGTTGCAGCGTTGTGTTACTAACAACAACAAAAAAAGAGGCGTGAATAAAACCACCCACCAGCCTGGAGGTGGAGGCTCCTGTGGAGTCTCGAGGGTGTGTGAGTGTGTGCGTGCGGCAAGAGGATTAGGGGATTCAGATTTCGTAAAATAACTGCACACCTGGGAGCCGGGCTCGTCGTCGGTGGCGTCCGCGACCTTTGGCTTCCGTTTCGGCCGAGGGGTGTTAGCTTACTTTCTTAACCTCGTCCTCGAGGTGCGCCGCACTAGGTGCTGCATCGAAGCATCGAGGCATGCCACGGTACCGGTCGGTATGTGGCATGCGTGAAGCGAACGGACCTCCCCTGACCGGAAAGCTCATCTCGCCACACGTGTGTGCGTACGGGGGCAAAAATTTGAAAACGCCTCGGAGCGCCTTGATCGGTTCGGAACTTATTCCTGAGGCTCGGTTTCAGATCAGCACGGACGTCGTCGTCGTCTTCGGGCCGGGCTGATGGCAAGATGGCATATTTTTCTGCAGCCGCCCGTAAACCGTGCCCCCGTGAAGGTCAACACGTACGTGGCCGGGGCGTAGGGCCGGCTTCATTTCGTTACGACTCGCCGACGTTTCCTTCCGCCCGAGCTGCTTCGGGGTTTTTTGGGTTACGGCTGGCTTGACCTTTTCCCGTACGTTTGCGTTTCTTGCCGTGGCGGCCGAAGAAACGTTCTCAATTTGCATAACAATTCACCAACGTTCCTGGCCCCGAACCGAACGGTGTGCTTCCGACGAGCTCCTTCCTTCTCGCTCGCCGGTGGCAAACCTCAAAAGAATCCTTAAGCGCAAAGGCAAGGTTCGGGCGAATCGTTACCGAAAGCTAAAAACCCTCCACATGGGAAGGACACACTCGCGACCGGTTCGGCCATAAGTCTCCTTCCGAGCTAATCGAACCATCGAACGGCTTCGTTAGAGCTGCTCCTACTGGGGCTAATTGATGAATAATAGATAGCTAGCTCGCTAGGAGCGGGCTGCTAGTGGACTTCCGTGTTGGAATAGCTAATTCCATCCACCATGAAAGCCATGAATGCTTTCCGCTACACTACGTTCCGCACCGAAAGCGAGCTGCTAAAACGAAAACCAATCCTGTTTATATTCATAATATGCGTTTAACCCTCCGATTGAATCTCCACCAAAGGTCCACCGTGGGCTGCCAGCTGACCAGAGCCAATACCGAACGACGACGCTCGAAATCAAACGATATAAAGCGCAGAGCTTAGTGCCTCCTTCTCCGTTACGTGTTGGGTGTGTGTGTGCGAACGAAAGAGAGAGCGAGAGAAAGTGTGTGTTCATGGTACAAAAAGCGTAAAAAATACATATAAAAACTAAATGGAAAAATCTCGATTCGAAGCGAGATGGTGGGCATCGAGGCGTGAGTTATGAAATAAAACCACAGCAAATGTATTGAATAAGACAAACACAAAAAAACGTGCATTTCTATTAGTTTTATTAGATACATATGTACATGAGACTGTGTGGTTGTTGCCACGGAAACATCTAGCGATATTTTTTACTTCCATTCAGTCAGGAACGAAAACGAAATATAATTGGACAGCCACGTTTTCAAAGTAAGCGTCCAAATACTCTTTTTCTTGGAAAATCTTGTACGATTTCCAATCAATTTCACTTTCATATTCTTCAAGTAGAGAATCTTCTGTCCAAGGGTGTTGTGCATCTTTATGTTGTTGATGTTTTCAACCGACTTGTTCTGGGAAGTCAATTGAATTGGGGAAGGTATTTCATTTTTTGAACATATCCCCATGGCACTATGAAACGTGAGAATCATGATACTCAAACTAAGTTATAGTTAGGAGCACAATGGCTAAGAATCATTCCCAGAATAGTCCCATCCGTAGTGAAGAAATATAAACACTCCTTAACTATGTGTTGCTTCACGTTCTTAAGCTGCGTTTTTTTTATTTGCTCTTTTCTACAAAATCTGAATAAGCACTTGGCCAATGTGACCGAAAAAAGATCGCTCCGACCGCCAACCGCCTCGTCAAAGATGAAATGACGAATTGAGCCGTTCAAGAGCACCAGGTTCGGGGGGAGGTGGGCGAAAAAATGATTTATTCAATCTGTTCTCGGGCAAAGTGAGATGATGTTCCGTTTCCCTGCCCGGGTGTGCTTATCTTATCGGTCCACTTTGCATACTCATTTGAATACGATCGGAAATGGAAACGTGTGCCCTAAGGTTGTTTATCTCCCTTTCGCTGGCCCTCGCGCCCGCTCGATCCGAACAGCCGGGTTTGTTTATATTGTTTTTCCAGCGTAGATAACAGCTTCGATTTGGGCATGATGTTTAAAATGAAATCATTATCACCGGTTCGTGCTATCGGGGAAACGAAGCATCGCACCGAATTTGAATGATGAAAGCGTCTGAAGCGTGTTTCTTGCCGTTCTTTTTTTTTCGTCGTCTTCGTCTGCATCTTAACGACACGGCAGCTAATGCAGTTCCCGGATCGATACGCTCCCAATCGATTTGCATTCGTGCACGTACGTTTCCTGGGATGAGACGCGAAGGTATCGTGCAATGGGAAGGAATGCTCGTATTCTCTACTCACCGTAGTTCCCAAGTGACAGAAATGCAATCAAATAAATCAACGTGCGATAGCAATACAACGCCATCATCGGTGGCGGGGATTGTGGCCTCACTGCACCACGCCGGCCGCGAAGACGTTCATTTCCGCGTTGTTTCTGCCGGGACAGACGACACAACACCGACTCTGCCGGTGTCGTTTGGAGGGCGAGATTTCAGACGTTCCGGAATCAAACCGTTCCGGTGTGGCGTTGAAGGTATTACAGTCCAATCGGATCGGTTGCGAGATAACAGATGCAGACAGAGCTCGAGATGTTGGTTGTGATTGTAGTCGAGTTTTAGGGATGTATTGGAAGGTGCCACAGTGGACACCATAAATATTGAGAAGAAAGAACAGAAAAGGATAAAAACAACGCGATTTATCATTGCCTCAACAAACCCACTAAGCAAATATTTTGCTAAGGCCTATAGAAATGGATTGTAAATTCTTGTTTAGCATTTTATCGAGCACTTCAACGGCACCACCAGAAATGATGATAATGCATTCCAAAACCACCGATCATCGAATGCAACAATACCCTCTCGCCACGCAGTTGTTATTCATTGCCCGAAAAGCCCTTTAGGGAGCTTATTGCTTGCAATCGAACGACGGTGCACCAAGTTCTTTCCTCCAGTGAGCACCGAGCGAACAACCGTCCCGGACACGGCTGTGATTGTATCATCCGCTGTCCCACGGCGCCCGCCATAAACTATAATAAACAGATATTCAATCTCCCGGAGCATTCCTTACGGACCAAGGAATCTGGCGAATGGAAATGAGATGCGAGCTCCACAAGCGGTAGCCACGACAGCAGGACAGAGTGGTGTGTGCGACATTGTTCTGTGCGAACGACACCGAAAGATAGTCGGGAGGAAAATGTCACCGATTTGCTGGTCCATTTGGAGCGCGCTCCCGGAGCAATCTAGTAGCCGGCGCGCTCGCGCTCGAGCCAGTGTCGTTTATAGTGGTGGCGGCTGTTTCTCCAGCGCCGAGTTTACAAGCGCAAATCCATCTTGTTAGCATTGATGGTGCAGGCCTTCTGGAACCTTCTGCGAATCATCGTCGAGCCGCACAGAAGCCTAACGAGCGGCGGAGACGCAGGCTCAAGCAAAAGAGGAGAGACATAAAAAAACACCCCCAAACCAAAACCAAATTCATATCCTCTGGCTCGTTTGCATTTTCGACTGCACTATCCGCGCGCACCCGCATCGGAGGACGAGTAGCGTGATCCAGCTGATGGCTGATGTTATATTTTTTTGCACCCGCCTCTCGCGCGCTGTATCAATTCTCGCTCCCAGATTCAGTTCGTTTTCCGGGGTAGTTTTTGCTACTCCACCACCACCGTCAAGATCTTCCGCGAATGGCCCACGGACGTGACCCACATTCATGTGGCCTAAACGAGCCGACGAAACGAGTATTGGCAGGCGTGTCAGATTGTAGCTGAGGAGGGAATCCTTTGCCAAACATTCGGCAGCCCTATCGCGGGCGTTGTTCGCCTCGACACTTTTTTTTGCGTGCGCCCGGGCCACTCCGGGGGTGAACTTTGACAAGATTCGTTCGGCTTCATTCACCAGCCGGTCGCGGAAAAATGCTATCAACACTCTTATTATGTAGATTTCTCTCGACTTCTTTAAGTTCGAGTTTTTTTTCTCTTTTCTGACCGGGTTTTCTTCCTACAGAAACTAGTTATCTTGACGCTTAGTTGTTAGTATCCGTTGACAGCTACCATTGCAGCGCCATCTGTCGGAAAACATTCAGAGTGCTGTGTTTATGTGAAATAATTCACAAAAACTGAAACAACACCTAAACTTTTTATCATTAAATGCGTTTTTATTCACCAATATTTCGGCACTGTATCCCAACCACCTTCAGGAAGCGGCTTCTAAAGTCGTTCTAAAATGCTAATCAAATGGACAGAGATGCCGTCTCTATTTGGTGTGCTCCTCGTCGTCGAAAAGCTTTTGCTCGCTACTTTGAGCCATTTATTGCTGTTTCAGGCATTCCGTGTGCACACGCACGTACGTATTGTATGCTGCACCTACGAAACATCCTGCCCCGTTCAAGAGCTGACCGTGGAGATGGGCTTTTGTAATGAATCCGTTTCAAGGCGGAATGCTCTCAAAATCCTCCGAAAAATACCTTCGAGCCGAAGCCGTTAGAATGCTTCGCTGGGATGAATGAGCTTGAAGTCGTGATTGCATTCCCATGGTGCTCACCTCCGCTCAAGAGGGTGACGTTGTTCGATTCGGAAATAAAACTGTCCTCCGGCCGCTCTTCTCCAACGTGGCTGGAGCAACGCGTTCGACTAATCCCGGGAATATCGAAAGCTATTCCGGATTGTGTGCATTGTGTCTGTGGGCCGGGAACACCAGCGTGGACCCCAACCAGCACACATTCGGAATGCCAGCGCTCGCAAAGGACGCATGGAATACGAAATTTTGCGTACGCTTCTTTCCGGACCGGATCGGCAACCGTCCGGGAGGGACGCTTAAGTTTGACGCAAATTTAACGCATTTGATTGCGCAAACGATCCGCACGAATACTGATGTGGGTTACACTCTCGCCGAGCGCTGGCAGAGTGACAATTTCACGCCTACACTAGCACAGTGGGCGGGAGCGTTGGGGATGCTGTTGTAATCAAATCAGCCAGAATGACCCGAAGAGCGAGGTGACGGTGAGGGTGTTTTTGATAGCGCTGCTTTCGAATGCTAAAGAGCTGTAATAGCACGGCGTTGTATGCGTGCATTTGGAACTAGTTAAATGTGAATTATTGTTGGAAACAATTTACGTCCACAATACGCCCAATACCCGGTACTTCCAGCTCCAAACCATCCCATCGCACTAACTCAAACATCAGTTAAACTCGAGTGAGTGCAACATTTCAATTCAACTTCACCGTCCGTGTTTGACTTTTATCCTTTCTACCTCTCCGGTTCCCGGTAGAGTAGATGGATATTTTTCTCGCCTCAATCAACTTTCGATCGTTCCTCGATGCAGCACCACCCGGCGAGCACACTTACTGGCGGCAACAACTCAAACACGGGCACGGGCCTGCACTGTGTTTGCTTGTGCTTGTGTTCTGTGGAGCAAATGGCCCCATCCGTGGTACGCAATCACCAACGCCTGCTGCCAAGAAAAGGGTAATTTCCTTAATTACAAAAAACCGACCCTCTCACACCGATTCAAGGGTAACGGTTAAATAAATTAAAAAGTAGCACACGCACACACAGCAATTCTGAGCAATTGGGTGCGTACAGGCACACCGACTGGGGCAAACAGGTGTTGTGTGTCTCCATTTTTTGTATGGCTACCTTCGCACGGGGAATGAAATTGTCAAGATCAGGTGCTGATTGACGTAATTTGCACCCAAACAAAACACTGATGCCCTATTAATTATTTTAATTGTACGGACTAGGGAATGGAGGTATTTTTTTTTCAGGCCGAAAATAAAGCAAACAAACTAATTAAGCACCGAAATGGGACTGGACAAAAAGTAGTGCTTTAAACATAATTATCACCCGAATCGGCAGCCCTGCTCCTGGTGCCGCTCATCATCCGCCGTCTACAGAGCATCCGACAATGGCGGACCAATTTCCGATTCCTATCGATTTTGCTGGTTTCTCCGTGTTGCCGTACATCGCCACAGTTGAGTTGTGGTGTCGCAGCAATTATTAATGCATTCCGAATGCGACCGGTATCGCATAGCCGACCGTGAACCTACAACAGGGGCTAAAACATCAGTCTGCAACACGCCTAACACCGGCATCACCTCTAAACGACGTGCGTGCGGTTTTTCCTCCGCCAGCTGACGGCTTAAATCGATCATTTTAGCAGCATGCAGCAGCAACACACCACCCACTGCTGCTTCAATTTGGTTTAATAAACATAAACTGTTTGCCATGCGGTGCCATGTTTGGGAGGGACGTTTTAAAACATCATTCACCCGGCACGAACAAACCGGACCGACCGAGAATCGGTGAGGTACAATCGTGTCCGAGCATCCTCTATACCCAAGCGTGATTGCGCACACACACACATACACACACACACAATTGGGGAGGGAAATTCGTGAACGTTGAGGAAAATAGTTTGCATTATGTTTTGGGCAAGGGATGTGTCACACAACACCTACTGGATATGACAGTTTACACTAAGCTACCAAAAGAAAGCACGACTACTTCTTCGTTCTCGTATTTCTATCTATTTTCACATCTTCTTTCTTGTTTCTTTTTTTCTCTATGTTGTACCTTTCTCGTAATGTTCCTAGTGTCCATTCCTTTCCAATTTCATTTATGTTTTCTATTTTAAAAGGAACGACATTCATCATCTGCCTCCATGCTATCACAGTGTACACACGTGTAGGTCACGAACAAACGTTGACTCTACGCCAGCCAAGCTTCCGATCCCCTGAGACGAAGCAATAAAGTGCCACAAATAGGTCTCCCCTGGCACGATCAGGAGCATTTTGCGTAACAAACCTCGCGCTACCTCACACGAACTATCGCAACCCCACCACTATCGGAATCCAAACGTCGGACGTGCGTACAATTCATACCAAGCGAAATTTGAACACGAACCAACTTTATAGGGGAGCTTAGCGCCTCTGCTTTAGCCATGCACGTCGCAGTGTGTCGAATTAGAACCAACGGAAGCGATGTATCGTCGTGTTCGTACGCGCACCGCTGTCGCCTGCTTCGATATGCATGTCGTGATGATTATTCGACGGTGTCCCGCTGTTTCTCCTTCCATCACTGTCACTTAATAATCATCTAACATGTGCAACGGTTGCTACGAGCGATTGCAACGATATCGTTGATCCATTGAGTGACTCGAAAGCTGTGAAATTCGGTCTAGAGTAAGATAAACTATAGTATAGTTAAATCGGAACTCGAATTCCTATAAATGGACAAGTGTAACATAAAAGTCTCACCAAACTTCCTCTACACTCTTTTCAGAAACGAAAAACTCCATTCTTTTGAAGCGTTGATTCTCAATACTTGATTCCAAGTCCTTATATACTGATCCATCCAGCATCCGGGACTAGTTCGACTCGGTGATTGACTTTGCGTTTGTCTGCATTTTATTAATGTCAATTTTGGGGCGAAATCAATTTCATCCCTGTCGAGGCACGAGGAGTTTGTTGCGGAGAATGTCATACTATTTTCCATAAGCCACCGAAAGCACTCTGTGACGAAGGGTTTAAGCTCCACGGGCACGTGGTGGATGTAACGTGCACGTTGTTTAGGTGCCCCAGTTTTCCGGACAGAAGGCGGATTTTTCTATTCTTTTCCTCGACAAGAAAGGATCGATTTTCCCTAATGCAATTTGGCGTAAGTAGGTACGCACTCATGCATGCTCCCGTAAAGTGAGCTTTACTGACCAGGCGGACGAAAACGAATCGGTGGAAAAATAGGGGGGGGGGGGAGGCAGCGAAGAAAAAAAAGAGGGGGGGGGGGGGGAAATGGTTTAAGAAGGATGCCGAACAAAAAAGGACGAAAAATCAAAATTCAACGTCTAGTGCACGGGAGTGATTTATGTTCATCTGAGCCTTTTTGACATCGCGTCTTCGGCACTTTGCACGTTGCAATCATTAACAGAGACACCTTCTATTCTTCCCCGAGCGGTACTTAATTGAAAATTCAACCACCAATGGACAGAGTAGACGTAGGCAACGCCCAAGGAAGTACCGAATGATAAATAATCACACACACATACAGTGCGCCTTTTGCGCCCTGACTGCTTGGCAGCAGTGTGTTTCACACCTTATGGTGTTGGTGGCTGTGTGAACCGCCCTGCCACTCTTCCCTCCAAGCTATTCGCTCGCTACGTAGCGTTACAACACTAATGGCCATCGGCCGGTAGCCAGTTAACGCAAGTTTTCAAAATTGCCCCCGAGAAGGAAACCAAGCTATCACCGACGTTAATGTGGCTGCGGAGAACTGTGTAGGGCGAAGAAGTTGCGACGGTGTGCCGAAGTTTTCAAGTGGTAAGTGATACACTCCGGCCGTCCGGGCAGGGTTGGACTCGGAGGGAAGTTTGTTGCCAGCCGGCAGCACCATAAGGAACCATAAATTATAATGCAATGAATCACAGGTGTTGCTAACATAGGTGCTTTAGCTGGTGGAGGCTGCTACACTTGCTGCCATGCTTTTACTCGCGCGATAAAGCCATCTGTCTGCGATGGCTGACAAGCGGGAGAGGCATTGACAGGCATCGGGTGATTGACTTTGCGTTTGTCTGCATTTTATTAATGTCAATTTTGGGGCGAAAGCAATTTCATCCCTGTCGAGGCACGAGGAGTTTGTGGCGGAGAATGTCATACTATTTTCCATAAGCCACCGAAAGCACTCTGTGACGAAGGGTTTAAGCTCCACGGGCACGTGGTGGATGTAACGTGCACGTTGTTTAGGTGCCCCAGTTTTCCGGACAGAAGGCGGATTTTTCTATTCTTTTCCTCGACAAGAAAGGATCGATTTTCCCTAATGCAATTTGGCGTAAGTAGGTACGCACTCATGCATGCTCCCGTAAAGTGAGCTTTACTGACCAGGCGGACGAAAACGAATCGGTGGAAAAATAGGGGGGGGGGGAAATGGTTTAAGAAGGATGCCGAACAAAAAAGGACGAAAAATCAAAATTCAACGTCTAGTGCACGGGAGTGATTTATGTTCAGCTGAGCCTTTTTGACATCGCGTCTTCGGCACTTTGCACGTTGCGATCATTAACAGAGACACCTTCCATTCTTCCCCGAGCGGTAGTTAATTGAAAATTCAACCACCAGCCGAAAGAGAAGACGTTGGAAACGCCCAAGGAAGTACCGAATGATAAATAATCACACATACAGTGCGCCTTTTGCGCCCTGACTGCTTGGCAGCAGTGTGTTTCACACCTTATGGTGTTGGTGGCTGTGTGAACCGCCCTGCCACTCTTCCCTCCAAGCTATTCGCTCGCTACGTAGCGTTACAACACTAATGGCCATCGGCCGGTAGCCAGTTAACGCAAGTTTTCAAAATTGCCCCCGAGAAGGAAACCAAGCTATCACCGACGTTAATGTGGCTGCGGAGAACTGTGTAGGGCGAAGAAGTTGCGACGGTGTGCCGAAGTTTTCAAGTGGTAAGTGATACACTCCGGCCGTCCGGGCAGGGTTGGACTCGGAGGGAAGTTTGTTGCCAGCCGGCAGCACCATAAGGAACCATAAATTATAATGCAATGAATCACAGGTGTTGCTAACATAGGTGCTTTAGCTGGTGGAGGCTGCTACACTTGCTGCCATGCTTTTACTCGCGCGATAAAGCCATCTGTCTGCGATGGCTGACAAGCGGGAGAGGCATTGACAGGCATCGGAAGATTAATATTGTATGAACAGTGCGCGAACGAGTGAGTGCTGCTTTCCAAACTAATCAAGTTAAACGTCAAATTTCTCGTACTTCATCGTTACGATGAGCTAGAAACTTTCAAATTCTCCTCCATTGCTGTACAGGAATGTATGCAGTCAATGAAGAGAATGAACAATTCCAAAATTTTCCTTATTGCACACAGATTATTACGAACTTCGGTTGAGCTACTCCAGCGGTAGAAAATGAGTCACAAAACAAAGAAGATTCTGCGAAAAAATCTCCACAACAAACTCGCAAATAAAACCGATAAAGCACCTGGACTTCGATCCCACCGCGATGCTGCCGGTTACGGCCTCATCCACAGCGCAAATACGCTCCCAACAACATGATGGAAAACCTTGCAAGAAAATGGAATACGCTCCACCCGCGCACGATGAATGGACGACCAAACCGAGGCAAACCAACCAACAACGAACAACAACAACAAAAAAACGGACGCTCCAAAACAAATTTGTTTGAAACGAGTTTTCGTGAAGCATCGGCCGAACGTGATTATATCTAAACAATTTATTTTCTTTCGTTTATTCCCCCGCTGCGCACGGCACGCTCCACCCCCACGAGAGCCTCAAGGGGGAGAAGGTAGTTTCTTTGTTCACCCGACCCCGACGCCCGGATCATCGGACGAAGTTGTAACCAAATCTGTGCGCCGTGGGTCGCACCCATGATTCTGTGTGGACGTTGGGAGCGTTGTCCTCCACACGGCTCCGCTTGAAGCGGTCCCGGCAGATCCGCAAAAAAGCGCAATTCCCCCGTGTGATGAACACGCGGACTATAGGCCCTCGTTAGGTCCTTGCGCCGCCCGCTCGTGCCGAGCATCTCTTTTGGGGATTTTACTTTAAAGTAGGCGACGATTGTTGGGACCAGTGCCTGCTGTTCGTTTTACTTCGGAAGTATCTTTCGAGAGTTTGTGATGAGACACGATTGTGCGGCAGAAACTTTACTTTCGTCCATCATTGGTGTGATAATTTTGTAATCGAGATAGACGATTTGCCAGTGTAAACAGCGTGCATTGTGTTCGATTAGAGCCTCTCGAGTATCTAAAGCATCTGGAGCATCTCATCAGCGTGTGCCATGCCTAGCGGTTTTGGAAAGTGCGTGAAAAAGAGGAACAAAATGAAAGGAAGAACCATGTAGAAACGATGTTTGTGAAGTTCTTTCAAAATCGTATGTGAAGTTCTTTCAAAGTTGGTCAAGATTAAGCGCCCATTTTACAAGTGTGTCCGAACGAATTCTTTAGGAATGCTCATTTTTGAGTCGTTTCATCTATTCTTCAAATGTGTATAATGTGTTTCGTCCCTGTAAGTATTCAATCCGGCACGTTAAACAGAGAATGGACGCCTCGGATAATCGACTAGTAGTTACATAAAACACTAAAAATATGAAACTAGCTAGAAATAACAGAAACACACACATCAGAAGTGAAACAATTCATCCCGACCCAACTAACCCGATTCTGCTCCGCCGACGAGACAAATTGCAAACGTAGCACTGGGACATAAATCAGCACGCTCCTTCATTAAATTCTCTTCTCCTCGGGTTTTCGAACCCACTCCTTTCACCTATCCGAGCGTGAGTTGGGCTTACCACAAAACCGGGTTGTCGCACAACGTACAACCCAACCGTCCGGCTCGTGGTCGACCGTCATTCACCAAACTCATCAATAAGTGGAGCATAAAATGGTAAACTTTCGCCTCTCCTGCCCAAAAAACACCCGCAGGACCACCGACCAAAACTGACCCTGTGGAAAGAATGGGCCCCTCACAGTTGTCAGAGTTAGAAGGGAAGCACTTTGACCAGAAAATAATTCATTGGAAAGTGGTGGTGCATTCGGCTCCTGGAGTTATTATGAAGTAAGGAGTGCAGAGAGCATTATCGCACGTCACGCACTGCTGCCGCTTCCAAACGCTGGTGGTGTCGCTAGGTCCCGGCAGCCCCCCTCCGGCAGGGAGGTCAGTTGGATGTTGTTTTATGAGTCTCATCAAATCCACTCCACACAACCGAGCGGTCGACTGCCTAACCAGTTTCAGTTGAAATAAATGTCTAGCAATCGCTTGGGACAGCGTGTATCCGTGGCATGTGGTGGTTTCGAAACTGGACACAAGTTCAGCGTGGAGAGGGGGTGTATAAATTGTTTTTAAATAGCTGCGAGTGCATTTTAAACAACCAAACATATTACTCCATTCAACGACAGTAAGTAAAGTGAAAATGGATGTAAAGTTGTCAAACCACACGCCCCGAAAACGCAACCCGGAACGATCGACACGGCCGGAAGCGCGGTCCCGTGATGGATGCCAAATTGATTACATAAATTTGCATACCGAAGTGCAGCAGCAGGTAGCACAGCCGGTCCCCGACATGTGGGATTCACGGCTGACGGCGCGCTTTCACCACCGAGCCATTGAGTTGGCTTTGATGTTGCGAGCGTTCCCGTCGCAGGTACGTGTTTAAAATTCCATCCTCCCCCGAAAAGCAGGCGGTCCTGAGGCCGGTATGCTGGTATATTAAAATTAAGCGCCACTGTGCCAAGGGATGACGTCTATTGCGTCCTAAATTGTGTGCGTCCAAACGAACCTGTGAATCGGAGATAATTATAAACAATCTCACATCTACTACGGTAAGCTATATTTGAAGCCGTCCCGTCCTCCCTGGAATGGCTCTTCGGCAGGACAACCTGGTCACGGACTCCATTTCCTGATTGTAAAACGTTTACGAATCGATCAGGTACTTCCGATTAACCCATTACCATTTATCGGAACGAGCGTAACGGTTCCCTTCGGGGCCTCAGGCTTTCCCGTTATTGGAGCTTCGGTTTTTTGAGATTGGTTCCCCTCAGGGTAGCGTTCCAACGTGTTTTTAACACCCTGCAGCCCTATTGTCTCTTGGAAGTCGTATTTCAGTAAAAAAATGAAACAATGTCTTGCCTGAAGTTGTAGTATTAGAGGGGGCGAAGGGAGGACATTGAAGACAAATGGAACGAAAGCGGTAACGCCCCATACGAAACATCCTTTCCCCTGCACGTTGCTGCACACGTCCAGAGGACACATACCGCGGATGTCTACCGTGGTCAGCGGGCACGCATACTGCAATACGGTGCACAAATATCAATTAGTGACAGTAACGATAGGTTTCGATGACTCATCGACGGCTTCATGGCCTGTTTAGTCGCACGCGGTGCGCCTTATACGTGTTAGAAACTTGCGTTTGAAGGATCATTGTGCTATTATCAATTTGGTATGAGAATTTTTAGAAAATTAAGTTACAAAATGTGTTGAAACCTATTGGCATAAATGATGAATGAATGCTTTGAATTTTCCCTGATGAAAAAAGGTATTTGTGGCTACTCACCTATACCGAGAATATATTATAACTGATCTATTTGCATATAATTAGAAAGAAAATAGTTTTCTTTCATTTTACACACATTGATTTAACTC
The DNA here is from genome assembly GCA_002091845.1 of Anopheles cracens. Lineage (NCBI taxonomy): Eukaryota > Metazoa > Arthropoda > Insecta > Diptera > Culicidae > Anopheles > Anopheles cracens. Next base: position 187,582 of record KZ071428.1, on the reverse strand, counting down.
ACTCGGTTAATATTTAGCTGATTTAATTATTGCTCAATTGTCATGGCACACTATATTATGTAAAATACACTGCGACGTTTAAAGGATCCTCGCTTTCTGCCCTTCGATGTATATTTTGAGAATCCAATTACTCTAAAATCGAACTTAAGGCTTGGAAACCTTTTCCACCGGCGCTCAAGAAGCACATTTCTTACTTACTCAGTGGGGTTATAATACACGGGAACCGAAAATGGACCTTTTCGGCCGAACAAATCAACGGCACGTACTTTGTAATACCCTAGAACTCCTCCAAATTCTGTGAAATACAGAAAAAGGTGTTCGAAATAAAAACAATGATAAATATTATACACCATAATTAGAATGAAATGGTAATTGATTGAATTACCTGAACTAACGCTACTCTTGTACTGGTAAAACATGAAGGGAGTATGTTCAGCAACGTTAATGCGACACCATCTACATCGTGCAGATGAAGGTTTAAACCACACTTCGTACGTCTGGATACATCTATTGGGTAGAAATTATACACTTTGTTAGACCAAAGCATTCCTTTTGTAATATTCCACTTCAACTTACCTTTTACCATTCGAAAGCTTCCATAGAATCAATACTTCATCTCGAAAAACAGTTCTCAAGCGCACCCCATGGACACGGCCCGGGTGAGCTCCATCCTCAGTGCACACTCTCACACTAACAACCCACGGTGCGCGCAGGTTAAGGCGTAGCTCTATGTTTAACCCATCTTCCACCACAACGATGTGAGGACCTCCGTCTAAAAGGCTGGGGAGCGATAAGGCGCGCATTGCAGCCAACTGTGCTGGCGTGGGATAGGCTGGCTTCCCTTGCCTCTGCCACAGCCGGAACGGGTCGTTCAAGCCATCCTGTAGTGCCTCGGTCAGATAGCTTATGCGTGTTCGTGTTCGGAAGCGATCGGTCGGGATGGTTACATTGAAGTACGATCGTTTCGTCCACAACGGTGTGCTATCGTTCGAGCGTGATGCCAGCAGACAAACATATTGCATGCGTCTATCGGACGAAACCACGTACGAGACGTTTCCTTCCAGGGAGCGCGTCGGTGTAGACAACGGTCCCAGCTTCGCGAGCATCCCCAGCACGGAAAAGACCGGCTTTGCGACAAATTGTACGTGCGGTGGGTCGGTTAGATTCATCTGGAAGCGCGCAAGCAGCGTGCGCTGCTCAAACACGTACGGATAGTAGCTGAGGAAGGCATTATCGTGCGACAGGAACTGCAAGCGACGTCCGAAGGCGTCACCTTCCGCAGCTGCCGACCAGTGCTGGCTGACGATTGAAAACAGCATGACTGCGTAGCGTACATCAGCTTGAAACGGACGGGCTATTGACCAACTGGCGATTGGATCGGCCTCACTAGAATAGAAAATAATGAAATACAAAATAAATTCGATGAAATTGTTAAAATCAAAGCATAAAGCCAACATCACTCTTACTCGTTTGCAAAGCCTAAACGCTCGACATTTGGAAACCGTTTTAACAGCTCCTCGAACAGCTGTCGACCACCGTCCAGCACTTCCGAAGCCCATCGTCCGCTCCCTTTCCGATGGAAGGTAATCGTTTCAAAAGGGCAGCTACGATGCGCTGTATTGTTCAACCCACAGTACTCCATCACTGTCCAGCAGAAAGGGTGATGTGCTTCCGATTTGAAAAGTCCCGCCGGGCCGTACAGTGGGAACGGTCGTTGGGGCGTTGTCGAAAGCGAAGAGTACTTTTGATTCATCGCATCCAAACCGCGTCGGATGGCAAACACGTACGATAAATAATCTAAAATTATATTTTGAATTAAATTAAATAAAATTTATCGAAATGGAGAAAGAAGTTTTTTACTACTTTTCCTACCATCAAGAGTAAAGTTTAGTGTGTTGTAATTGCGTAGGTCGGGCTCATTCCATGTTTCAAATCTCCACCCGCTAATGTACCGCACACCGTAACGATCTAAACAAATGAAATAAACAATAAGGACAAAGCTTCACAAATTTTCTTAAGTGCTTGTGCACACACAAACCTGCATATCTTTCCACTAGCTGCTGCACCAGGTCGGTCCAAAACGCGGCCGAAAGCGGTTGTTCCTTCGTGTAGCCCTGCGGTGTTCCCATCAGTTCGAACCCCGGCACCAAGCCAATGTTATGCAAATGATCCAAAAATGTGTCTAGTGTGGTGAAGTTATACCGAAACTGTCCCCGATGCTCGGAACTACAACCGGACGAAGAGAGTTAGAGATGTGAAAGATGAACGATGATGATTAGAATTCAAAATTTCTTTCAAAATTTTGCTCTCACGTATTTAACGATCTTCTTTTCATTAAAAGAATATATTTTACAACAAAGTTATCACATTCTGCTGCACTTTTCCGCGACTGTCTTTGATCTAATATGAGTATGAATAAATTTTACTATCAGAAACACCGTCCAATTTTGCACAGAAGAAAATGTTAACGATTTGTTAATACCGTAAATTAGAGTGAAATTCTAGCTACGGTTTTCCATTGAACATAATGCTCATCAAAACTTGATTCAGCGTCCGCTCTAGCATGATAGGAGAGAACGTTCAGACTTACACTCCGAGAAGCTCTAGAAGCCAATGGATCCGCACGTGGCGAATGCCACGGTTCGTTAGCGAGGCGATCAGTTCCAGGTTCGTCAGCGAGTCCTTCGACAGTAAAAATTCGCCACTAGCGTTGCGTGGCTCCGGAGGACACAGCCCACTACCCGTCCAAAAAGGTTTCATATTGCGTCGATCGTTACCAAGTTCCTCCGGGTGTAATCTTACAGCAGCACCTCCATCCAACCCTTGCGGGTAGCTTACCGATGCAAAGAGGCACTCCAACGGTAGCAGCAACAACAGCGGCAGCTTCCACATTGGCATTAACGGTCGCATTTTAATGCACAACACTTTAACTGGTAAAACATAGTCCTTTACATCCTTTCACAACCTTCGCCACTTCGACACCCGGACGGTACATCCGTTTACCACGGCAACCAAGGTGGTTGGTTGATTAGGTGGGGCTGTATGAACGTGAGGTTCACCGGAATGTTAACGATCGCGTAAGGTAGGTTCATCTTCTTGAGCGTTTGGCGTATAATTATGCCGTTCTTCCCGTGCAAAAATCCAGCCGGGATATCCGTATCGCGATCGGTGTTATCGTGTACCATCTCGATGTAGTAGTCAAAATCATCAATTTCCGTATCGTACTCTGTCACGATGATGGCCGCTCCACCAGCCGCTTCCACATTGATGGCTTTCGTTAGGAACGAACAATGACTGGAAGTGCACAACAACAATGGAAACATTAGTGCCAATCATTCTAATACGATTTTAAACAGCTTTCGTGGCAGCAATGGAGGTGATAATAGTGACGTTGGTTGTTACGTCTCTATTCCCAACAACGTCCCAATCCAGACTTACCCCCGCTCCACGAGTGCAATGTTGCCAACCAGCTCATCGGCGTTCTTGAACTTTGTCGAACACGCGTCGGCCGGTTCCGCTGGCACAAGCTTCCCTTGCAGAGATTTATACGTAACACCAAACGTGCCACCGAAATCCTTTGCCGGTCGCAACCGATACGTGTACTCGAGGGCCGATGGTTCGAGGATTTCGAAGAACACATCACCCGCTATGATGTCCTGCGTCCGCACGCCATCGTTCATGTGTAGATTGTTCGCTGGATGCGAGAAAAAGGGCCGGTTTACTTTATGCTCGAAGAGATTTCAGCCACCCTGCTGTCTGGCCCTCACAACTTACCACCGCTCCAGACGAATGACGCTAAACTCAGCAAGCAGATCGTGCTAGCGGCAAAGTGTAGAACCGTTTGTTGTCGCCATACCCGAAAAACCTGAGGCACCACAACGGATAAAGCGCGGTGCGGCATTACTAACTGTATTACTGATTGGACGGTTCTTCCTTTTTCGTGACCTGCCCACCGATTCACCTACCAAGAGAAACAACCTACAGTGAACTGTTTGGTTTGTTGGGTTGCTAGAAAACACTAATCAATCTTTCGAAATCTTTGAGTTGCCACGCACTGAGTATTTAGGAGGACGTAAGATAACGCAGCACTAGAAATTCTGCGATTATCTTTTCGGGTGATAAAACACATTCGTACGTAAACAGCAGCACACATTTTTTTGTTATTGTGACAAATGTCAACAAGACAATCATAGCCACCGTCGGAAATCAACAGCATGTACATCTGTCAAACGAGGATAAACCGGTTTAAATTGGCGGTTATTTTTTACTTTTTATTTTTATCATTCGGCGCAACAAAATACCTTTGAAGAATCGTTTTATATACATTCCTGTACGTTAGTAAAAATATGATCAAGCAGAAAAAAACCCCACAATACACGTTAGAGTAAAAATAAGAAATTTTATTATAATTCTTAATCGAATATCTATCGCATATTCTGCCATACACTTCTTCGCCGCGCGATTCATTACAATTTCACACCAGCGGAGCAAACAGGTGCACCCGCCTTCATCCATTATCATATGTATATTCCTTCATTTCCACGTTTCTTCATTTCGCCATTCCTATATACTGAATCTAACTAAGATGATTACTTCTTACAATAGTGTTTTACTCGCCTTTTCGTCTATTTATATATGCGTCTAGAATCACGGCAAAATAACGTCCTATTCGGTTGTATCACTCAGTTCAATGTTGGCATTCCGCACGCCGCCACAGGTTTTTTGTTTCAGAGATGGAAAAGCGAGTGTGGCGCGGGATTTAAATGTTCCATGATCGCGGCCGATTCGAACCGCACCAATTCACACGGACTCTTAACGAAACAGATTAGCAGGGTTTGTTTGGGTTCATTTCTTTAAAACGAGGGCGCCAGTTAATGTATATTGTTAGTACTAACACACTAGAATTTCATCCAACTCGAGCCATACCAAATCGGCACCAAGTGAGTGTATTCGTATATGTGTAACATTCTGCACCGCAGGGCGCGTGGCGAATAAATGAACGTCGCACCATAGCATATGTGAACGATCAAAAATAAAAAAAAAGATGTTATTTCGCTCTTCCTGCAGGCAAACTCATTTCACGATCTGAAAGAAAGATTTGCAGTTGTGTGTGAGTGTGGAACGTTCAACATCTTCAGCAAAACTACGTACAAATACTCGATGCGTCCATACGTTTGCATCCTGTGTAAGTGAGGCGCGCGAAACCGAGGATTAAAATCTAATGTTTAAAATAAAATACATATTCCTACACACTATGCCGTAGTGAACTGCCGCGATATGGTTCCAACACGATGACGCAATATTAATGTTAAGAACAGACGATACCCTCCTCCATCCGGAACCCCGGAATCGTTAACTTTGTATATCCTGCACAAAATAATAATACAGCCCTGCCAGAACAGAGGTTTTCACTGAAATAACGATCCTAGCTAAACGTGAACCCATGCTCCATACTTCGGCGGTTCCTCCGAACAACATTCACCGCCACGCTTCACTTAAACGCTACTGGAAGAAGAAATCGCATAATGCGTACACCGCAACGCATAATAAATGAATTAAAATATACACGGTATTTTGGCAGAACAACGCGACAGCAAAAAGCAGCCAAAGCGTTGTATGTGTATTATTGCTGACACGTAGGAAAAAGTACTCAGTACGGCGGGGAGTGTTATGAGTGTGTACCAATCAATGAAAATAATGCTTGTTCATTGGACGATGCACTACCAACACCCAAGCGCACGACGAGCAGCGATAGTATTATTATGTTACAGAGTTTTGGTTCATTTAATTCCTCTCTCTCTCTCTCCATCCTCTCTTTCTTTCTCTCTTCACTCTCTATCTCCAAAAGAACGAAACCAAACGACCAACAAAACAGGAATACAACAAAAGAGAAAGGTGCTTTCCACGTCTACAAACGTTGTTGTCCGATGAATTGCTTACAATTGTGTGTGCATCTATAAATGATAGTTACCAAACCGGAAACACAACCCAACACCAGTTCAATAGAAAATACTACACAGACATTAAAAAACAACATACAATAAGCCATAAATCAATATGTTAAAATACTTATAATTGTAAAAAAACTAAAATCGATAAACAAATAATCTATTCAAGGGAAGTGTCAAAATGTTTCTTCTTCTTTTTAGTACGCTGGTTGAGAAACCGTTTGAAAATATGACAAAAATGTATAAACAAATACAGATAAAGTTACTACTCCAAATGCACAAACAAATGACTGCTAAAATGACACCAATCGTTGTACTCGATTCGTTGTGCCGCAAGCATCACAAACAACCAGTAGGCAAGATCGTGCCGGTGTGACAAATGATTATTTTATGCACGTCAAAACGCGCCACATGCTGTAATGCACCATCGATCATGCCAAATAATTGAGCGCGCATGATGCATTCCATTTCAGGGGCACATGCATGCAACACGCACGCACCCTCAACATCGGAAACAAATGAGTTGTCAAACAAACGATCAATAACTTCAAGACCACAGACTTCAGGCGTGAAAGAGTACAGCAAATTAGAGCTGCTGCGAGTTTGTTAACGAAACTTGCCGATAGACACCACACGAAACCATTATATAGCCATTACTCTGTGTTCTGTACATTTTAATAAATTTGCCATTTTGTCACGCTCGCGCAATTATCAGCAACCGATCGCCAGCACAGTTCCATTTTGCGCCCACCCCAAGGGGAGGGTGGAATTAATTTGACACACCGCGAGCACACCGCGAGACACTCCACGTCTGCTGCTGTGTGCCCATACGCGCCGCGGATGATCTTGAATTTTAAGTGTCACACACTACTCTCCAGCCGTCGGCTGCGCTATCCTTCGGAAAGCCTGAAACCTTTCGTTCTCGGTTTGCGGCGCACGTCTCCACTATCAATCTTATCGTCGGATCTGTTCGGGCAAGCGAGCGAGCATCGATGACGTTCGATGGAGAAGGGTGCGTGTATAATCCGAAGGGTGTCATAAGTATGCTGTCCATTTCTTACTGTTCCCATTCTACAGCTTCCTACCCCGTGCCGTGTTGTGTGTTTCGGTGACTAAATAAAGCGATAAACGATACTAACATTAAGCAATAAAAATGTACAACAGGTTCAACAAATTTGAATTTTCTAGTTGCCACCATGTCACTCGCTTCAATCGGCGTTTTGCGATTCGACAAACGCAGTTCTCCTATACAAGTACAATACACAATTCGCCGCCATTACGCTTCTCCACGAGATGCAGGTTTTTAAATAGATACGATTGTTGTGTTGCTAGTAACGTTCCGCACACAACAATTAGCTAGAGATGCGCTTCTACTGTTTAGTGAATACATCCTTCCGGATACATCTGATTAAATGGAAAGGGGGTATGTCTTTCCCGTCCCATGTTTGACGATTGGCAGAACTCCAAGGACCCGTTGAGGATGGAGCAACACGTCATCAGCACAAGTGCAGCAAACAGTTGCCCTCCTCGATCGACCACACTACTAGCTGCTGCTGCTGTTCCGGAAGCTCGAGTGGCCGATGCTGCTCGCACCACCACCGCCACCACTCGTTCCGGTGCCGCTGCCGCTGATACTGTTGTACCGTGCCCTGAAGCCCGCCGCCCCCTGTCATGCGCCCAATCCATCGGAATATGAAGAAATGCTGCTCCGCGTCGAGCCCCCGACCTGCAGCAGATGGTGATGGTGGGCGTGCGAGTGCGGGTGCGGAGGTTGGTGCGGATCGTGCGGGCCCGGCGGTGACTGCGGTGGCATCGGTACCAGGCTGTTGCCGTACAACTGCTCCATCTCTTCCAGCTGCTGGGCAAACGTTTCTTCGAGACGCTACATTTGGCAAACACGGGAGGGGAAAGAAAACGATAACAAAACATGTGAGAAAGAGAATTAGTACTTGTTTGTTTAAATGATGAAGTGTCCGAAGCACCAACAAACCAGAAACGGTATGAAAGAACGAAACCAAACGACCAACAAAACAGGAATACAACAAAAGAGAAAGGTGCTTTCCACGTCTACAAACGTTGTTGTCCGATGAATTGCTTACAATTGTGTGTGCATCTATAAATGATAGTTACCAAACCGGAAACACAACCCACCACCAGTTCAATAGAAAATACTACACAGACATTAAAAAACAACATACAATAAGCCAAAAATCAATATGTTAAAATACTTATTATTTGGTAAAAAAAAATAAAATCGATACACAAATAGTCTATTCAAGAGAAGTGTCAAAATGTTTCTTTTTCTTTTTAGTACGCTGGTTGAGAAACCGTTTGAAAATATGACAAAAATGTATAAACAAATACAGATAAAGTTACTACTCCAAATGCACAAACAAATGACTGCTAAAATGATACCAATCGTTGTACTCGACTCGTTGTGCCGCAAGCATCACAAACAACCAGTAGGCAAGATCGTGCCGGTGTGACAAATGATTATTTTATGCACGTCAAAACGCGCCACATGCTGTAATGCACCATCGATCATGCCAAATAATTGAGCGCGCATGATGCATTCCATTTCAGGGGCACATGCATGCACCACGCACGCACCCTCAACATCGGAAACAAATGAGTTGTCAAACAAACGATCAATAACTTCAAGACCACAGACTTCAGGCGTGAAAGAGTACAGCAAATTAGAGCTGCTGCGAGTTTGTTAACGAAACTTGCCGATAGACACCACACGAAACCATTATATAGCCATTACTCTGTGTTCTGTACATTTTAATAAATTTGCCATTTTGTCACGCTCGCGCAATTATCAGCAACCGATCGCCAGCACAGTTCCATTTTGCGCCCACCCCAAGGGGAGGGTGGAATTAATTTGACACACCGCGAGCACACCGCGAGACACTCCACGTCTGCTGCTGTGTGCCCATACGCGCCGCGGATGATCTTGAATTTTAAGTGTCACACACTACTCTCCAGCCGTCGGCTGCGCTATCCTTCGGAAAGCCTGAAACCTTTCGTTCTCGGTTTGCGGCGCACGTCTCCACTATCAATCTTATCGTCGGATCTGTTCGGGCAAGCGAGCGAGCATCGATGACGTTCGATGGAGAAGGGTGCGTGTATAATCCGAAGGGTGTCATAAGTAGAGTGTTGTCCCTGTCCCTGCCGACACCAACCCAACACAACTTCCTCATCGCGATCATCGCACGGCACAACACCGCCGCTCCCTTCACGCAGACGCACGCTGCGCAAGTTGTCTCAGTGCAGTGATAGTACTCGTACGGAGCAGTACGGAACAACGAAAGTGATGCGCTACGTTCAGATATTGTGGGTCCAGTTGCGGCTGTTGCTGCTTCTGCTAGCGATCAACAGCAGCCTGGCGTTTGATTACTGTGCCGCGTCGAAGGATCTCTGTCCGATACCCGGTGCTCGGCATGTCGTTTGCAATGGTAGAAAATTTTCGTCGGCGTGTAAAGATCCGAAGCTGATCAAGATGAAGCCCGTGTATCGTGAACAGATATTGGATTTCCACAACCGACTGAGGAACAATCTGGCCTGTGGATATTTTCGACGGTACGCGGAGGCTAGCGCCATGGAGGAGTTGGTAAGTTTGGATGATCTTCGTCTGCTATCTGCTAAGTTGTTTGTTAATGTCTCGACAATCTCCACTCACACGCAAACAGCACTGGGACAACAAACTGGCGCGTATGGCCGAGTACAACGCACGAACGTGCACTTTTGCACACGACGAGTGTCGCAACACGCGCAAGTATCGCACCGTTGGACAGAACCTCGCCGTCAATTGGTTCCATGGGATGAATGTTACCGTGTCGCAGGCACTCGAGAGGTTCCAGCGCCACTGGTACTTGGAGTACAGCAAAGGGCGCCAGAAACTGCTCGACCGCTACGGCAAGCTCTCGATACAGGCCGGCATCGGACACTTTACGCAGATGGTACACGCCGACACGAGAAAAATCGGTTGTGCCATGATACGGTTCCGGGGCGTGCAGCAAGGTCTCCAGGTGACCCAGTACTACCTGGTGTGTAACTACTCCGAGGGCAACCTGTATGAGCGTCCCGTCTATAGGAAAGGCAAACGGTGTAGCAAGTGCAAGTACGGATGTTCCAACGGGGCGGCCAACAGGTGTCTATGCCGTTCGGATGGCCGGAACTAGTAGAAGGTCTTTGTGAAGGTGGCAGGATCAACACCATACCCATACATCTCGAGAGGTCGACGCCACTTACGGCGGTGAACTTCAAACGAGGAGAAGGATTAAAGCGTAGTAATGACTTCTTTCTCTATCAGTTAATTACAGAGCATATTTTCGACGGTACGCGGAGGCTAGCGCCATGGAGGAGTTGGTAAGTTTGGATGATCTTCGTCTGCTATCTGCTAAGTTGTTTGTTAATGTCTCGACAATCTCCACTCACACGCAAACAGCACTGGGACAACAAACTGGCGCGTATGGCCGAGTACAACGCACGAACGTGCACTTTTGCACACGACGAGTGTCGCAACACGCGCAAGTATCGCACCGTTGGACAGAACCTCGCCGTCAATTGGTTCCATGGGATGAATGTTACCGTGTCGCAGGCACTCGAGAGGTTCCAGCGCCACTGGTACTTGGAGTACAGCAAAGGGCGCCAGAAACTGCTCGACCGCTACGGCAAGCTCTCGATACAGGCCGGCATCGGACACTTTACGCAGATGGTACACGCCGACACGAGAAAAATCGGTTGTGCCATGATACGGTTCCGGGGCGTGCAGCAAGGTCTCCAGGTGACCCAGTACTACCTGGTGTGTAACTACTCCGAGGGCAACCTGTATGAGCGTCCCGTCTATAGGAAAGGCAAACGGTGTAGCAAGTGCAAGTACGGATGTTCCAACGGGGCGGCCAACAGGTGTCTATGCCGTTCGGATGGCCGGAACTAGTAGAAGGTCTTTGTGAAGGTGGCAGGATCAACACCATACCCACATCTCGAGAGGTCGACGCCACTTACGGCGGTGAACTTCAAACGAGGAGAAGGATTAAAGTGTAGTAATGACTTCTTTCTCTATCAGTTAATTACAGAGTAAACAAACACAAACTTAAAATGTGCGTCGTCTTAGATAGAGTCCAATGTAAAAACAAACCTCATACCGTACTTAAATAAAGACTCCGTCCAAAATCCGACCAAACCCTAGACGACTCTTGACGACGTGACTCATGTCGCTTCGAAGTCCCAATCCAAGGTTTCAAGATAAACGCGTGCACCAAACCAAACAAACCTAGCCCCTTTTGGCAACGGAGCGGGAAGCATGAAAAAACAATCTCGGAAACTCCTTCTAGTAAACAACAATAACACCGAGAGTTCTTCTGTCTGAGCTATGCACTGACATCGCATTATCCGCACGTTTTATTACATCCTGAGTGAGAACACAAGTGAGATAAATCAGCACCAATGAGCGATGAGTCACACAGATACGCATGGTGCTCGTAACGCCTCACGTCACGTGTGGCATGTGTACCAAGATGACAACTTCGCAGCAGTGAATAGAATGATGAATTCTCGATACCTCGTGTGAAAACATGCATCAATATTGAGTTATGTTACTATGGCACACAGAAACGTCAACAACAAGCACGATTTGTTGAAGGAATTATAAACAACATCCCGACATTATTGAACGACCCATACCAACAAGGACGGATAATCTGACAACCTAGTCTCCAGAAACGAATAAACGACAATAAATTAGTACAAACACAACAAATGATGTATTCCGAACGAAAATTATTAAAAAATAAGACCATTGTTGTACAGACAAAAAACAGGTATGAAACACAAATGAACAAACGAATAAGATACTCAACGACCAAAATGCACAACACAGCAACATGGAGAGCGTGGACGACATGTATCGAGTGTGCAATAAATATAATAGTTCGTGTTTCAAACCAACCTGATTCGATAGGCGAATGCGTAACAACGCACGCGTGATGGCATGCGGTTACGATCAGATCAGCACGGGAAATAGAAGATACTTGCGCAAGGAAGTGTTTTTTTGTGACAGGGATAAATAGAGGGCAAGCAGAGTTCCGGTGTTGTTGCTTTCTGTGGTCTACTTGTCGTTTATCCGGTAAAGGATGGTTCCACGATGATTCACCTGGTTTTCTGTTATCTCAGATTTCTATGTACATCATGTACATAACTCTTGGAACATTCGAACTCCATCTTCACTTCCTTTTAGGTACCGTGAGCTGCATACGCTAAGCGTTACATGTGTGATGCGGTGTTAGTACGAACCAATTCCATCACATTGGAGAGGTTAGGTTAGTAGAAGCGTCCGTAGAGGTTAGTTAGGTTATATTAGCTCGAAGAGGAGATGTGAAAATGCAGCTGGTGTGTCCTCGGGAAGTTGTTCCTTCTCGATGAGAGGTGAACATGTTGCACTCTTCCCACGTTGGTCTGCATGCTAGGCTGCTTTGGGAGCAAACATTCGGGGGGATGTGTGTATGATGCTTGTGCGGAAAGTTCTACGGGATTCGAGTGGTGCTGAGATATTTTGGATATTGCAAGGATTAACTGGCAGACAAATGGGTCGTGTGGGGCATCATGTAACGGAATGGTGTTTCAACCCGGAACAGTATGTACACAACTCATCCGGATCAGTAGACGGATCATTCACACAACAGCTTTTCAGCTTTAGACCATTGTATCATCGTCCTTACTCGGTGCCAGTAGTACCGGAGTAGAAGGCGATAGTTTCAAACCCGGTGCAGCCGCTGTTTTCAGGCCACCATTACTCCCATTCGCCGTCGGCAGAGGAAGTCCTCCGCGGGCGGAGCTGAACGTTGTCAGCCGATTAATGTTCGCGTCGGATGCAGTTGCGAAAGTGTTCTCTCCGAGACGACTCGGACCCCAGCCGGCCGAAGTACGACGGGGCATTGTTCCACCGGACGCTGGGTGCGGCTGAGGTATGTTGGACCGATTGGTCATACCCTCGAACACGTTAGCCGGTTTGCGATTAATTGTATGATTAGTATTCACCCGTATCGACACAACACGGTCCTTCGAGTCCGAATAGTATGATGACGCAGGTACCGTAGAACGAGAGTGTCCATCCATGTAGTAGGATGATGTGGCGCCACTAGTGTAATCATTCCGACCCGACGACACACTAGGCGGTGTGTTCGAGAAGAGGAACGATTTGATCGGAATGCGCGTTGAACGTGACTTCCCCGAAAGCATATCTTCCGACTTGCGTCGCACGTGGACGTTACTAGTCATCACCGGATCGTTAGTGTGGATGTACTTGATGGCGGACTGGTGCTGGTAACTACCACTACCTCCCGCCCTACCAGCACTACGACTGGCGGCCACCATTGTAGGCGGTTGATTTTCACCCTCGTTCTCCTCCAGCACTGAGTCGTACGACGATGCGAGCGACAGCTTATGGCCCGAGTTAGGCGTATTGGGCATAGACCGGCTAAGATCCGGCACCGAGCTGTGTATACTGTTCCGGTTGGTG
>KZ071428.1:138362-174102 GCA_002091845.1 Anopheles cracens | reverse complement strand
GGAAGCGTGAGGAACGTACGGGAGCGCGTGATGTTCAGCAGCCGAAGGGAAAGGGTATTGAGGGAATTGGTGCGATTGCGTAGCTCCGGCGGCACGATAAACTCGCCATCGAACTCGCGCCGATCAACCGGACCCCAGCGGTCTTCGAACTCGTCCACCATCCGGTTCAAATGCTTCTCAACCGCCTACGAGCGCAGTAGGGAAATTGTTGAAAACAGGGAGGAAGAAGCAGGAAGATATCGGTTGCAGGTTTGTTTGGGATAAATTGGGAAAACATAAGGTAAATTGGACATATTCAGATCGTGTGTATGGAAAAGGGTGTTCCGTGTATATATGAGTGTGTTTCACATGTATAAGAAAGGAGGAAAAGGAAAAACATATTCGATTACGGTTAGTATATAATGATTGCACTGTACAGCATTACGTTATTGAAATACAAATCGCTTACGCTGGAAACAGGGTTATATATATGTTAAACAAAGCCAATTAGTTGTTTTGCTCCAAACATGCTACGCGGTCAGATTTACACACAACTCAGCATTCACAATGCTGATGATTAACGAAAAGCACTTCGCAATATCCTTCACTTTTCGAATATCATTTCGCTTGGAAAATTTGTTTAGATACTAAACTTTGGGAGTGAATTTTATCAATAAATAGTGTTTCTACTAATCTAAACCATACATTCAATGTCAGGAATTTGAATATTAAGATTTACTTCAATGTGACTGACGTCTTTCATTGCTATTCGTAAAACATCCCTCGATACTCAACTCAACAACACCTACCTGTTTGCGGGGCATTAGTTGCGCCTTCCATTCACGCAGCTCTTTCTGCAATGCTTCGTCACATTCCCGAAGTTTCGCTGTTTCGTGCTCAAGAAGTTGCTTCCGCTTCTCGTTCTGCAATTGCTCCAGTTCCCTGTAGTTGCGTGTTGAAGAACGCACGAACCGTTAGTTGCAAATGATTTTTAAATGATACAAATAATCTCCATACCTAATTGAACCTTCTGAGGTAGCCCGAAGCTCTTCCAGCTGCTTACTGTGCTTCGTTTCAAATCGCAACTGCTCCTGGTTGTAGCGTTTCTTCTCCTGCTCCTGGAACTATGTACGAAAAAAGGAAAGGCGTGATGAACAAAGCGATGGAAAAAAGCTGGAAAACACTACCTTTTTCAGCTTGTCCCGCTCCACCTCCGGATCGGTGGTCATCGAAATGCGCAGCGACTCGCGGAACATCATGTCGCGAGCTTTCCGCTCTGCGCGGATTCTCTTTGGCAGTGCTCGCCTCTCGATCGTCTGGCGCTTCAGCAGTTCCTCCTCCTTCCGCGTGATCATACTATGAATGTTTGAAAGGCAGCAGTTAGCATAATAAGCCTAATCCGCTGAACTTAACAATCTCACCAAAACAACTTACCGTTTGATTTGATCTAATTCCTTCTCATGCCGGATAATCATCTGGTGTCGCTGCATGAAGCAAATGTCCTTCACGTGCCGTTTGGCCAGCTGATGCTTATCGTGGATATGTTTCTCCTCTAGCTCCCACAGCATCGCTTCCCGCGTTCGCATGGCCTATTTTGTAAAAACAACAAAACGAATTTGTTTTCTGCCTTTGATAAGAAAGCCAGAATAGCACACGCTTACCGTTTGCTTCTGTTGCAGGTAACCCTTGTCGGTTGCGGACAGCTTCTCGCGATAGATCTCACTGATCCGCCGCAACGCGAGCTCGTGATTTTCTGACAGCGACGACAAGAACGACTTCTCACGCTCCTCGTGCTCGAACTCCATCTGCGTTTTTCGCTTACGGAACTCGTCTTTCCGTTTCTCCTTCGGTAGCAGATCGACCTCCTGCTTGAGTAGCCGTATCTCTTGCTTCAAACTGTCGCGGAACTATTAAGAGGAAGGAAACAACGCAATTAGTTTGTAATAAAGTCTCTCTTTTTCAAGTTTTTGGTTACCAGCTTCAAGTCACGCTCTTGTTCGGCCCGTATCTTCTTGGAAGTGTTGCGCAGTTCCGCCTCTTGCTGCTGTTCGAACTTCTCCACCGTCTGGCGATGCTGCCGGGCCAGCACGTCCATGTCTGCCTCGAAGGTGCGCTCCAGCTGCAGGCGCTCCTGCTCGAACTTCTTCTCCTGCTGCTCTTTGGCGATCGCTTCCTTACCCTGCAGATCATAGAACTGCTTCTTCTCCTGCTTCTGCAGCATCTTCAGCTCGCGTAATTCCTGCTTGCGGAACAGGTGATCGTCGTACAGCTTGTTGCTATCCTCGTCGCTGTAGATCACCTTGCTGGTCGTGGTCGTCACCTGCACGCCATCGATCTCGAACTTGCGCGTTCGTTTGCGCGTTTTCTTCTTAAGATTTTGTAGGTGCAGTTCCTCCTTGGTGAAGTTACGATTCGCCTTCTTGACGCCAGCGCCGGCAGCCGCACCATTGCCACCGGCAGTAGCCACACCCGCCGGTGCAGCGCCCGGGGCTCCGGCTGTTGCCGTTTTCACCGTCGTCGTTGATGTTGCACTACTAACCAACGTGGGCGGTCCAGATGCGATTGTACCGATGGGTGACGGTGGTATCTTTTCATCGTCTAGGTCTAGCGAGGGGAGTGGCTTCCGCCGAAGCGTTACCTCATCGTCCAACTCGGTTGCGGCATGCTCGCGACTATCGTGACTAGTAGTGGTGGCAATGCTCTCCGCATCGCTACGATCGTGCAGGTGTTTCGCGGCCGACGGTACCATCATGCCACTGCTACCGGATCGTTGATGATGATGGCCGCCACCAGTGGCCACAGACGCCGCTCCACCGTGATGATTCTGATGGATAGGCGTGCTGGCGGAACGGACCGAACCGCCTCCGTCGAGCGAACCGACACTGCTGTCCGGAGAAATCCGTGACTTGTCCGTAATCTTACGTTTGTTCACTATGATATTAACATCCTCTCGGCTCTGATTAAAGTGTTCTGTACCTCCGTTATACCTATTGCCGTTGATAATGCCACCCTTGCCCGTTTGGCTCGGTAGCGAAATCGACGAACCGGACGGTGA
Organism: Anopheles cracens; assembly: GCA_002091845.1. Classification (NCBI taxonomy): domain Eukaryota; kingdom Metazoa; phylum Arthropoda; class Insecta; order Diptera; family Culicidae; genus Anopheles; species Anopheles cracens. The sequence goes on along the minus strand of KZ071428.1, from coordinate 171,068 downwards.
CCGTTGCTGCTGGTGAGGAAGATGGTGCTGTTGCTGTTGCTGCTGACGACCGCCACTTACTACAATGTCCACTTTCACGTCGTCACTCGACTCGCTTGGACCGCAGCTCACATTGGATAGGTCACTGGTGGAATCGTGATGGTAATGATGAGGCGGATTGTTGATCAGCTGCGGATGGTGCTGCGACGAGTCCTTCACCTTGATCTCCTCTTCGCCCACCGTCACCACCGATACATGACTAGTGTCCAACAGCAGTTTGCCGCTGGTGCCGCTGCTGTTCAACAGATTGCTGACATCTCCACCACCATATCCGTCCACGTCCCGCACCGGTGAGTCGCGTCGTTCGTCGTAGCCGGAGCTCACGATAAGCACCTCACTCTCATCCAGCTTCCGTGCGATGGCACGTCCACTGGCCGACTGTGATGGGGTACGCATCGGCTGGTGCCGTGGCGAAACGTTCTCCAAGCTGTCGAGCGACTGGAAATCGTCATCCGTGGACGATTCATTGACGTGCGTTTTGTTCAGCTCATTCGAGACGATGATAACCTCATCGTGTCCGGCCGCGGTGGAAGCAGCGGCGGCCGGTGATGATATGATCCGCGAACGGCGCTGCTGTGACGAACCGAACGATTTCGTCGACGAGGCGGACGATGACGTGCCGGACGGGATCGAATTGTCGATTATCACCGGCGGGTGGCTCGTGACGACTGTCACCTGGGCCACATTACTCGCCAAGCTGTTCGATGGATCGGTCAGCACGCAGGTCGCATCGTTGATCGTGATGGAGGTGGTCGAGGAGGATGACGAACTGTTCATCAGCGTGGCATGGTGTGGATGGCGTACCGCTGCGGGCGTCGAGTTGGTGGCGATCATTTTCACACCCTCATCAGGACCAGCCTCATCTCTCGGAATGGCAACATTGTTCGCTTTCGGTGGCGCAACCATTTGCTCACCGGCCGTCGGTTTCGGAACGGAAGAGATCGCTTTAGGGCTCTCCTTGTCGGACGGTGGTGTCGGAGCTGGATGCTCCTTGCGAGGTGACTTCGCTTGGAGCTCCTCGATCACACCACTGCTTCCCATGCGCATCAGTGCCGGCGGTGGAGGTGGTATTACGCCTCCAATACCCGCCAGCACTGTGGCATCCGGACGATCGAGTGACGCCTTGTCTTCACCCGGTGGTGTTTGAGGTGTTTCCGGTGGTGTTGGTGGAACAACCGCATCCTTCGACGGAGCGAACGGCCCACCACCGAGCGCGAGCTTCGCCGTGGGTGAGGTCGGAGTTTGGGGAGGCGGTGGCGCCGGTCCTTTCTTAATCGCTGAGGAAGAGGAGCTAGACGAACCGCCGCCAGCCGCAGCTGTCTTTCTCTGTTCACCACCGCCCGGTTCGGGTAGAGGCAAATCTTCTACCAGAACCTCCTTTGGTACTGGTAGCACCGGAGTGGGCACGTTCACCGCACCGCCACTAATGTTTGACGAGGAAGTGGATGTTTCGATAGTAGTTGGTGGTGATGGAGCCTTCTCTGGGAGTGGCGATGGTGCCACCGATACTGGAACGGTGGGCGATGGCGTTGATTGGGTTGATTTTTTCACTTCCGGTTTCGTATCTTTGCTTGCTGCTGCAGCGGTCGGTGTTGTCTCCGGCGTAGTCGCTGCTGCCGGCACAGGGACCGCCGGTACGGTCTGGCTAGTCTTCGATTTGCTGGGATCATCTTCGATGCTAGGAACGGGTGTAGATTCTTTCGAATCCCTGGACGATTTCGATAGGGACGTTGGTGTATCTGGAACTGAGATTTGGGTGAATAGAATAAGAGGTAAATAAAACACCAAGAGTTGGCGTGCAAAGTATTCGAAACTTACGCTTATCAGTTTCCTGACTCTGTAGAGACGATGAATCATCATCCAAGTCGAGCGGCAGAGCAGAATTGCGGGGTTCCTGAGGAGCGTAAAATGTTGTACATAGAGTTAGAGAAATTTGGCTTGAAAATCAATTAACTGAATAGCTCAGGAGTGAGAGAGAAAGATAAAAAAAACATCACACCTAATGGTTATGAATGAAAAAATCACACTCGTTCAGAAGTGCGCAAAGCTCAGCACAAGAAATATGATCTTCCTGCTCTCATTGCTTGCCTGCAACTCTAGCTATTCATTCAGATGCATCGAAAGTGTCGTGCAAGTATTCCAAACATGAGAACACTAGTAACGGTTCCAGGCGAGCATGCAGCAATGCATCGATGAGCATATCGGTCTATCGTACACTTCTTCTCACACCTTTCTCCGCCTTCTTCCCAACTACAAAACTTACCCATAGCTTATCATCGATCGAGAACGCCTCGTACAGCCCGACAATGTTCGAATGCTTGATCTCGGACAGGATGTCGATCTCCACCATATGATCGCTCAGATTCTCCTCGTCCTCCAACGTGCACATTTTGGCCGCGGCCAGCTGTCTCGTTTCCTTGCTTTGCGCTTTGTACACCTTGCCGAACGCACCGTCGCCCAGCTCGCCGATCATATCCCAGAAGTCGGCCGGGTCCGTGTCCATACGGATGTTGTTGAAGATACGCTTCTTCTTCGCCTCTCCACTACCAAGGTGGAACACCTTCTTCAGATTGTTTAGGAACGACATTTTCGGAGCTGTGCGGGCTGCTTTCCACTGATGCACTAGACGACGACCCACGAACGACGGTGGCTATAGTTTTCGTTAACTTACGCGAAATCGCACACTAGGGGTTTGGGTGTTGCTCACACTTAATTATTCACCCTCAAACCCTCAAAATTGAGCTAGTACACACACTTATCTCTAGCGCGACACCGATAACACTTATTATCCTCTGGGTCTTATCTTTCCGCTGCACCTTTCCGAGTAGTCGCAAGACTCCCTCTTCCTCTAGAATACGCCCGGAGTATTGCGATTTTGCGCGGATTACCACAGAAGTCTCTCACTATAGTTTGCGCCACCTTTCTCACTTGAATCACCAAAAAAGCAGTCTCTTGTTGAGCAAACTGGAATCTAATCACACATTATCACGATTTTTATTCGACACAACCCGTTCACGCTTCACGCGCTTCAAAAACGCTGGGCGTGAAGCTGCCTGACGAACCCTTTGCGCTTATCACCAGCCGTAGGGGCGACGGAGATGCGGGAGAAACGCTCCAAGAAGACGGCTCTGATGCGACTTTCGTGCTGCTGCTGCAGTGGTGATGATGCTGAAGATGATCATAATTACTCGAACGGCCTCCTGGTGCTCGTGCTGCTGCTGCCACTGGGCAAACGTTATCGCAAGGGCTCAGGGCTGCAGTAGTGGCGTTGCAGTTGTAGATGGGGTCAGCTTCCTCGCACGCGTTCTCTCCGGGGGCCATTTTCAGTGGCGCACGGTCGGAGCGCAAAGGAACAGCCGGGCGCCGGGAACAGGACAGGGCAAGGCCGGGCAACTGCTCCTGCTACTGTTCGTTTATTTAGAGATGCTACTTTAAAGCGCCTACTACCGACCGGCCCTGGTGGTGGTGGGTGTTACAACAAACAATCTCTTCCCACAATGTGTTTGTTGCCGTTGATAATGGGTTTCTATAAATCATCCACGGAAGGTAAATGACGACCGAGTTCAGTGCGTTGTTCCGACGTTTCGATTGGGCAGACCTAAAACAAATTAAAGATAGAGAGAGAGAAAAAAATAAAAAAACACGTTAGTCATATTTATTGCCTCTCACAATCATGAATCATCGTTATGTTTTGCTGATAAAATTAAGCATGACGCTCTGAATATCGGAAAATGTAAATAAACCATCAACGTTTGCAAAGAAAAGGCACCGCCAACTCCAAAAGGGCTGAAGAAAAAACTGACTGGATTATCGAATTCTGTATCAACATTCGTGCCAGCCAAGACAATCCTTCAGGCGGCTATATTAGTGTTTGTTTATCTGGACGATAAATAATATCTAATTATGAATAATGGTGTCTATAAACAGAGCAGAGAGAATTGGCGGAACAACAATCAACACAGCGAAAGTTTGTTTAACCAAGAAATATAACATGAATTAGATATTTCAACTGTCGATACTAAAAAATACTCCAAATTACTGCATCACCATTCGAGAAGAAAAAAAACTAACCTACAAACGTCCTGCTTACGCTCTTTTTCAACGTGCACAACACAGTACGATTTCGTGTTGTGTGTGTGGTAGCGTAAATAAATGTAAACCTTTCGTTGCAAAAACAAAAAACAAAATTATCCTTCGTTAAACCGTTAATCGTAGTTTTCCCCCTGCCACCATTCGAACGGGGTAAACATTGCACCTCCGAAACCAATTAATCCACTAAACTTCTCACATACATCCAACCACTGGCACACACAATGCGCATTATTCCTGCTAATAAAACTGTGAAACCCAATTCGCCGCCCGCCACCTGTGCCGCGGGCAGCCGCAGCGAAATTATGTTGTTGTTAAGAGCAGCTAGTTTAGTTAGGCTCTTTCGGAAGGAAAAAGAAGCAAAAGTTTGCGGGGAGCGCGAAAAAAAACAATTGATTGGCGTTAAATTAACGCACCCTGGGTGGGTGTAAAGGGAGGGGGCTACCTCCAACTCTCCCTGGAGCGAGGGTCGGACTGCATTTACTCAATGGAAGAAAGAGAACTGCATATGGAAGCAGAAGGGAAAACAAGAGTTTCCCCAATTTATGCGACGCAAAATGGGCTGACTCTTTACAATAACGAAGGTGAGATTAAGCGTGTACTTGCAAGAGCTTGTAAGCCGGTGTAAATAGCGCACAAGTATCAGTAGAATGTCAGGAGAACAGATTGGAAGCGTTGAAAACTAGAGTTTACAAATAAGTCCATTCTTCACGTTTGACCTTAAAACAGCTCGTTTGACATAACCTAGAATTGAAGATAGAGCTCTCAGAACAGGAATAACTCTTTGGCCTGACATCGAGACATTTATTGAATGATTTGAGATCATTTTCATGACTCGAGGCGTTGACATCTTGGGTTCCTATTAATGCAACGCTATTGACACGTAGTTACACCTCCCACCGATCGAGTAATGTGCACTTTATGACATGAAAACAAGTTTCTTTCAATTGATTACTCAAATGAGTCTGTAGAGTATGCACCTCCCTGTAGAGGGAGTACCCTGCTGACAGTCACATGTCGCATTCTAACACTATTACTCAAATGAGTCTGTAGAGTATGCACCTCCCTGTAGAGGGAGTACCCTGCTGACAGTCACATGTCGCATTCTAACACTTTACCTATACAACAACCTTTGTTTACCCCTTTTTTTCTTCAACTAAACCCCCCATACATAGCCTATATAGTTTACAATCTGATACATGCCTAAAGCCACACACCGACGGCTGGGGGATGAAGTTGTTACCATTGCCATTGCAAAACGCTTTTCGGTCACACCACTTTGTCGACGACACAGGTTGGTGTGGTTGGATTGTGTGTGCCGACTCGGAGTCGGGCGCGAGCTCCGTGCCAGTGACCGGTAATGCGATACGCGATACGGTTGAAAACGATCGGTTCCAATCTCGGCTGCGTAGCGGGGTATCTCCTTACGTAATCGATAGAGTCTCCGCGTAGAGAAACGCTAGATGACGGTGCTTTGGCGGCGCTTTTTCTACTTGTCGGAGTGAATGGCGTACACTCTCTGAGCACAGCGTACCTCGGGCGAGTTGGTAGCAGCAGCAGTACAGGAGGGTGTACCAGTGTGTGCATTGTTCAAGGAGAGGTCAAAAGTGAGGTAGTATATATGTATCTGCAGGTGCCATCTTCTTTTCGTCGTCGTAAGACAAGTCACGACTTAATGTCTAGCGATCTGTGGCAGGCAACAAGCGATCACAACGAAGATGCTGTTTACAAAAAGACACCTCCACTTCAAGGACACTCATATATCGACGTATGCAAAAAAAACGTAGATAGATCTCATTCATTCATGGGAACGTGATATCCCCCTCGTATAACATTCCTTCCAAGATGAACCCAAAGAAAGACAGCGAACTGTTGCATAATGCTGAAATCGCGGACGTAAAGCGGTCCCCTAAAATTCCAAGAGGTTCGTCATCCCGCTGAGTACTACTAATTTGGGTTTTATGTCAGTTAATGCGTGCACCCGACGGAGGTGGTGATCCTACTCATCATCTCTTCCCGCACCGAGCCGGCAGTGGGAGTTGACCCCATCACCATATCTTAATGGTTGCATTAGATGGTCAATTTAGATTAACACCAGGCACCACCCCCGGCGGAGCCAGACGGCGATCGCATCGGATGTTACCTCACACCCGCCATGGCGTTACATATTAAAGAGCAGTTTGTCTCCATTCGGTGCTGAGTGATACTTCCCTACAGTCAGCCTAGTCACTTTGAAGTCAGTGCATAAGTTCGGTCAGTTTGGTCAGTCAGTTTTAAGACATTTCGTGGAGTACATTTCTTGAAGCAATTATATATAACCTTGAACTTTTCTATACATTTAAGCTATATCTAGTTTCTGGATCTACTAGATTCGCCACACGTGAACAGTTACGAACGAAGGTGTTTTGGAGCGCGTCAGAGTCCTCCAATAGCACATGCCGAACTCGAGCAGAAACTGTTAACTTCTTGACGCACGAAAAGCCACACCCAGGTCTAGTCCAGTTCGAGGCTGAGGAGATGAAATTAATTTCTATGAAATGAAATTCCAATGCGCCAATAATGCGTAACAGGCTAACGAACGGAACTTTTCTCTTTTCTTCTTGCTGCTGCTGCTGCTGCTCTTACTGTCCTCTACTCCTTCTCTACACAACCGCCGCAACTGAAAGTGAATTCGATTGGAAAGGGAAAATACCGGAGCAAAAACCAACATACGCACGCGCGATTAGCCACCAATCAAAGCCCCCCTGCGATCTGTGGTCTGGTTCGATTCCAATCTAATCCGCCGGAAGCGGACGAGATGCGTAAGAGGCAACACACAGCAGAGAAAGAGATACAAAGAAACAAAGCAGAATTAAATCAGGTGAAAATGTGGCCACAACCCGTGCGCACAGCTGGAGGAGGAGACATGCAGTAGAGAGAGAGAGAAACCCACTTCCTACCTACCTACCCGCCATTATCGAGTTCTCCTCTCGTATATATAGCAAGGATTGGAGAAAGTCATGCGGGAAGGTCACATACGGGCTCGGTCAGCACCAGCAGCGGCGTCAAGGGTGGTCTACTTCGCTCATTTGCAAAGCGACAACCAAATTAGACACCACACAGACATACAGCTTCCTTCGTATTCACACCGGCACCGAAAGACCCAAAGGGCAAACCGCACTACCGCTAACTGCGTTGGGTGTAAAACAAAACGAAAATAGGCTCGCAGGCAACCTGCCGGGTGCCGGAGGGCAGAGCGCGGAGAGAACGTATCTTGGGGCTGGGCTGCCAACAAATTCCAGCCCAACGGTTGGAACAACAACAAAGTGCGAGTAGTCAAGCGGCTTTTTTATTTACGCGGCAACTGTCCGCCGTGGACAACAACTTCGAGTGGGGAGTTGCTGGGTTTGTTTGTGCTTTCAGCACACATACCTCCTCTCTCTCTCTCTGCTGGTCTGCTGTTTTTACCTGCTGCTTGACGATTCCAATGGACTGAATGGAGCGCAGCAAACTGCGATAAGCGCGCAGCACGCTTCACGCAAACGCCGCCGATTTCTCGCTGATCGGAATAGAGAGAAAAAACGCTAACCAAGAGGAGACGCGGCGACGTGATCCACAACCATTCATTGCTACACTCATTCACATTTCTTGGAGAAACCGAGATCTCCCAAAGGAGCCTAACAGCAGCAGTGAAGCAACACGCAAACATTAAGACGCGCGAACACAGACAGATGTGTGCGTGTAATGGCGAATGTACCCCCCAAGCCAAAACGATCCAAAACTCTCCTGCACGATTGGAGGGCCAAAAATTACACGCTTCCGTTTAAAGGTTTAGCAGAAGTTTTGTTGAATGAAAGAGGTTCGGAGAGGCCTGAAGCAGCAACAAAAAACACGCACGCTATCCCACATTGGAGCAGGTTAAATTGTTTTATGACCAAATTTAAAACCCATCACTCCTGAACGATGTGTTCCTCGCCGCACCTGGCTTGTGTGACTAACAGCGCGTTTGATAGGTTATTAATGGGAGAGAGTTAGAAACAGGCAAACCTTTAGTCTCAAAGTACCCCCAGTGAGGTTCGTAAATTAACACCAGAAGGGCGGTGGTAAAATAGTTTGTAAAATGTTTATTACACCTGAAGAAACTAGAAAAGAACACAAAGAAACGTGGATCTATGGAAAACCTATACTACTGAAACATAAGTTTTTTTAAATTACATTTTGAGTATGCTATGCTAGTGAATCAGTCACTTGTTACGGAAAATCGCTTTAATAGTCGCCTCTACTGAATCTTTCTGATTATAAAAAGACTTTAAAAGAATCGATTGCCCTAAGAGTCGATCTTGAGTAGAACGTTGTATTATGTTGTAGCAGACGCATCGATCGATTGAAAGATCAGAAAGAGATGAGATGAATCGCTTACTCTTTGAATCAATTCGACTCTGCAGATAACGCATCAATTGCAATTCCTAATTCAAACATAAAGCTAGACGAGAAGGCAGGCTATCGCGGTTGTATCTCCCAAACAAAGTGTGAAGCATCACGTATCGTTTCACGCATCGCGATGAAAAATGTATGTATAGAAATCACCTCAGCCAGTATTGCCTTCGCTTACTCTAGCCTCCTCTCCATGCACTACAATGTAATCGCGCTTTTAATGGAGCAACAAACACCCACCTGGCGGGCTCGCAGAGATAACAGAAAACGTGTAAACGCTCCTGAAGCACGCAGCACCGGGCTTAAAAGCATTAACATGCAACTATTTCGCGCTTTCGTACATCGTAATGCTACCTCCGGCGCGCACGGACATGAAGAAACTGAAGATGCCCCCCCGTGCGCATCATCTCCTCACTCTTACTCTCACCGATGGAAGCGGGGCATAAATCACGCCCGGCAAGGAAAAGCCACTGGCCGGCCACACCAAAGCTTCTGCCACACACACATCCACCAGACGGCGGCGGTTGGCGATTGGGGAATGGAAAGTTCTCCCTCTTCCGAACGCGGGTACACATTTCCTTCACTGTATCTTTGCGCACCATGGGCATTACTGAAGATATTGCGACGCGACAGAGATCGAATTACGACAAACATGGGGACGTGACGGCCAACATAAACGATCTTCAATATCATTCACACTGCACGCACGACGCACAGCATCAAAGCGGCAGCAGAAGGATCGATCAACTGTTGTCCCGAAGATCGTGCACGTGCTTGCACTTCATTTCTTACTGTTTTTTTTTGCACACCATCGATATCAGAGCGACTTTCAACGACTTTATCACCATCGAGCGGCGGAGGTGAATGGTGCGAAGCGGAAAGAAACCGAGAGGGAATGGCAATATGCTCGCCTCCCTGCCGAGCGGTATTTACTTTCCTTTCATCACGCGCGCAATGATTGCTAATGATTGACTTTCTATCTAAACACAGCGAGCGCGCGTCGGGTAGCGTCGGGGTGGTTGGCCACCATCACCATAGCCACGTACGTACGTACATCCATCATGCAACACGCCGATATGCCAATAACCGGGCCTCTGTGCTCGCCGTCTGTCGGCCTGGGCACGCCCGATGCGAAAAGGACGTTTCGATCGATACATCGGAGGAGAGGGAGGCAAAATATGATCGCTCCAATAATTTTCGCCAGCCGCCCGAGGGTGGTTTGCCATTCAAAATTGCCACCGGGCGCTGTGAGCGTGAGCGTGATTGTGGTTGCGATAAGTTCCATACAGGGGTCCGATATTCACTATTTCTATTATTGCCTTTTCTATTATTTTACTATATTTTTATTCAAGCTTTACATTTCAAAGTGAGTTTCTTCTACAGATAAACACAGCGCCACTATTTTCATGGGTTAAAATGTCTTGAAAATGTACTATGTTCGTAAAACATGTTTACTATTCCCCTTGATGCAGATAAAAAAAAAGTCGACGCAAATAAACACAAACTCGTTTATTGTCATTTCATGCACATTTCTCCACGTCCCACAGGTGTATCGTACGTGCATTTCTGCAATGCAGCAGGAAAGCTACAAAAAATGTCTTCACCCGAAAAAACCTTCATCCTTACTTTGGGTTCTTGTTTTGGCCGAACGAAAACCTTGGCAAAGCGGCAATTTGTTTCCCGGAGGGTGCATGATGCTGCTCTCGATCTAAATCCGCACTATCATCATCCACAGCATCATCATGCACTATCCATCATCGCACCGTCAATCGGGCCTTTCGCTTTTTCAGCTTTGGTTGGGTGATTTTTGCAACCACAATTGGAGGCTTTCTTCCATTTGCCTTTCTACCGTATGATCCTGCCGCGATGAAATCCCCTCCGCAGCGAAGAGGTGCTTTTACAGTCCAATAACACACCGGGTGGAGTTAGCGATATTACTGAGTGGTGGTGGATCGATTTCCGTTTCGTTTCTTTTATTATGTGTGAGTACCTATGAGAAGCACCTATTCAACAATAGAAAAATATCTCTCTCTTTTACAAGTTATCTTTAGGTATTATTGAAACAAACCGACAACAACTAACCGAGTCAAGAAAATCAATAATAATTGATTGCCCATGTGTGGGAACCAGCTAGAGCGCGCCTCACGCTGACGTTTGTATGACCTAATGATCATTGCAAATGGAAATAGAATCATCACCAAGTAACTTGCCCCGTTTGCTCATTTTCCAATTCCAGCCATTGTACAAAGTCGCGATGCTGTTGCTCTGTACGAGAAAAAAAAAAGAAATGGAGGTCATGAACGAGTCTAGCGCGCGCGGAGGGGGCTCGCAGAGATTCATCAGCAAACGCTGCGCACCCAACCAACCTGTCTTCAATATTTGCGTTAAACCCTCTCCGCATCTTCCCACCACCAATCCAATTGTGCACTTGACTGCATTTCGTTTGCCTGCGCGGATTCCAATCAACACGACTGACGAGCGCGTCCCATCTATGGGAACACACCACACTCACACACACGCTCTTTGCAGATGAACGCACACTCAGGGCACAATCTAATAATGCACAAACGGTAGGCGGCATCGTGACGACTGTGGGGCGAGGGGTAGGTATGTTTTTGTTGGCGAGAAGAAAAAAATAGACCCCAGCTGGGATTGTTGTAGCCGGCGAGGTTGTGGTGGTGGATTGCACCTTGAACTCACTTTCCTAACTTCTCAAGCGTGATGGAGAAGATCGTACTCGGGCGGGGTGTGATGCCAGTGAGTAGGTGGGTAGTACAATTATCGAAAATTAATGCTAAACGGAGGCAGCTCGGTGTTAAATTGCTGAAAAAACGGTAGATCGCCCCCGAAAGCGATGAACGTCGGCGGCCTAATGAGCTGCATTTAGCGTTCAAAGAGAACAATTGACAATTAACACGTACTGTTGAGCGTTGGAAAGAGGTTGATTTTAAATATTGGCTATACTGGGAATACAGAACGTGATAGCTGAGACGTTGCATCACATAATATGAAGAATTTGCAAAACAAAATAGGAAAAACTCATGAAAGATTCGTATAAACGTCAGAAAGTCATAAATACATATTAATGTAACGAAGTCAGTTAATCTAATTTTGCTTCTTTACTGCTTTGGTTTGATGATCACTGATCATCTCACCTTCAATCTGTGAGCAATCTTAGCGTCGAAGTATGATATTTATAGAGTTGTGTCATACATATTAAAGCCTTTTCCACTTTTTAGTCTTTAGTTTACTTTGCTGTTGCTTAAAATGAATTCATCTAGGCGTCGTACGATTTTCAAACGCAGTACGTGTGCGGTAAGCGAAGAAAGCAGACATCAAGCCGACCTGAGACATCCAGCACATCCACGTCCACCACGCGCTTACCGCAAGCCTGTGTAATGCGTCACGCGAACTTTACACAGGCTTCCACCAGAAAAGGCCACCAGAAAAAGCTGAACGGGTGCGATGCGCAAACGATTCGAAAATTATCACCTCGCGAGAGTTAGGGATTTAGAGATGTGGGGAGAAGATGCCGAGATCCAAGAGCGCATCAACGCGCCGTGCTCCAGTCTATTATTTGCTCTGCTTCAACCCTCCGGAAGGCTACCCACTTATCAGCCGTATGCTAATTGCATTGAGGGTCAACACACACACACAGCGAAGGACCAGGAAACTGGTGCAAGCATTACTGGCCACCAAAGCACGAGCAAGTCGTCGTAAGCGCGCTCAAATTTCATAATACCCCCCACGGGTCCGGGCAAGCGAGAATCGTGCACCAGTTTCGCGCATATGTTACGACACAGTTACATATCGACCTAACAAGAGTCCAGAGATGTCCCCTGCACGAAAAGTTGGCTGGTTGGTGAGATATTTTCATAAGCAGTAAACCTGTTCGAAGCTTTCATGCAACATTCTTAACAACAACTCAAAACCTACTCACGAAGATACAATAAGGGAGTGTGTTGCTGAGTATGTTTGGAGAGCCGTATCTTCAGGTTTATTCATACCAGACGCCGTCGGTGCCTTGTTTGCCTAATGGTTCATAAAGCAACAGTTGCCGCGTCACGACGAAAACTCGCTTGCCCAACATTCGATTCTTCACCGACCTAGGCGCACATATCACTCAAGGCCCTTCGATAGCCCGCCGACATGGAGCACATTCTCAACACCTAGACGCTGGACGCTAAACGAGGTGTTATCTAACAACGTATCGGGGTCGGTCCATCGACAGGACCCAAACATACCCACAACTGACCCAGAGACCGTCCTAACACACTAACCTTCCCTACTCTTTACCAGTGCCGCCTGTTACGAACGTGGTTACTGTCCACGATTACGATTGAGCTATAGCCATGGCTTATCTTGCCCGAACAAGTTTTAAGGCCCCCCCTCTCCCTTTTTCGTTAACTATTCGCACTAAAGGGCTTCAACACGAGGGCGAGACATCAGGTGTGTGCTCATCCTTCACGACCGATAATGACTCCCCCGCCGCTGCTTCTGCTGGGTGTGCTTCTCTTGAGCGAATTGGCACAACATCAGGCTGATGTCAGAGCTGGTACACAGAGGGGGTTGTTAGGCTCCTCCTTCGAGGGTGTAAAACAGCTTAAGATTTTTGTTCAATACATCACTATTTGTTTTACGCGGAAAACTGTTGGCACGTTCGTGCGATGTGTGCACGCTGCTGCTGCAGCAACAGGCTTCCACGGCTTACTCTGACGCGCACCATTGACTCCCTTCTGTATGCATAACGCGCGAAACCGAACGCATGTGGACAGAGGCAATGCACCATCGTCTTCTTGCAACCGCCACTGCAGACAGCAGCCAGGTTCGATTGACCTAAATTGCAGCCCCACAAGAGGCAAGTGTCTAATAATCGTGAAGACTTCATTTACGACTTGGTTTTACTTGCCTTGCTTTTGCAACTCTTGTTCAAACTAAATTTCACAGCCGAATTAAATGCCTGCTGTTGTTTATATCGCGCAAATTTGCGTATAATTGTGGCAGCGTACGTGCTCTCCGCCTTCAGGCACGGAGGGTCAGGCTTCAGTTAAGTGGATATAATTCGCATCATATGATACTGGCACAGAAACCTAAATTTGGGCTCTCTGTTTCATAGGAAATTCGGCACTTACATCTTGCTGATCGAATGTTTATTTTTGGACACACAATTTGTTCCGCGTGGAATCTTGGCGTGGCGAGGGATTCCATCGAAATAGACGCACGATCATGTGAAGCATAAAGCATCGCAACAAGAACATCACCATTCGAAAGAAGTAGCAGTTTTTCGGCTTTACATCCCGCTACCGTTTACAAGTTAGCTGCACCGTTCTTCATTGCCCGAGGCGGAGATGAAAGAAAGAAAACCTCATGTCTCCGGACATTTATTCCAGTTCCACTTAACTGCCGCTTTACTGTACGAGCGCGGTAGCGAAATTGCTAATGAAATTAGTCACTTGCTGTCTGTCGACCGCTTACTTAAATGAAGACTTCACGATTAATACTTCGCTTGCTACCGAAACTTGCTCTTTAGGTGAGCCACACATTCAGGGGTTTTCTAGCGGATTTAGAACCTTACGCTGTGCGACTTCATGTGCACTACATGAAACTGCTGCTGCCTCCGCTGGTCCGGATCTAATTTAATTCGTTTCTCACGCACCACCATCGGAACAACTTCGCGATGATGGTGCTGGAAAACGAAAAAGTGTGGAGGAGAACACAGAACCATAAGAACAACGGTGGATCCAAGTGGATGTTCTTCGCGCATCGTAGCACAGCCTAGATGGTGGTGTACAATACCGGGCAGATGGTGGTCGGTCCGGAAACCGGTTCAGTAACATGAACCGGTGCGAAGGATGACAATTCGACGGTTCTGAAATTGGAGCACAAGGCGGATCCGATCGCACTGGTGAGAGATCCCGTGGACGTTTGTGTACATATATTATCGTGGAGTCGGATTTCAACAGCAGCCACGTCTCGCTAATGGTATGTCGATCGCGAAGCCACTCTCAGCCATTGACATAGAGATGCCGATTCCTAAAATAGACATCAACTTAGGTTAGGAATCGTACTCATTTCGGCTGTTATCGAGATTTAGATAGTTTTACGATGAATATTCAATTCCAAAGTCAGAACTAAAATTCGACAGGGATTTGTATGTAAAGTGCCGAGATTATTCTTAGACAGTAATACCGAATATTGGTCTATACGTCTAACCCTGTCAGCAATGAAAGCAGAGCGTAAATAACTTCGCACTCGAAGTTTGGAAATCGTCGTCTGCAGTCAACTACTCCGCTATACTGTATCAGTAGAGCTATTTTTATAACTAATAGCTCTGCAGCGGCACGACTTGCCCAGGTAACGCTCCGAAAAGTAATGTCTTTGGATGATCCAATTCCACAAGCTTCACAGAAGCATAAGAGGGTACAGATTTGTCACCGACAAACGACAAATTTAACGGCTACGGAAGGAAAATGAACACAACACAGCCCATTCCGTAATGCCCGGAAAACTCAAACTTCGTCACATCATTTCTCGTGACACGCCATTACACGCGCAAGCCGGTTCCTGAACACTTTCCCTGCAGCCGAAATCGAAAAACACCGAAAGAAAAAGACATTACACCACTTTTCCGTCACAAAGTGTTGGCATGTTCGCATAAGACCGAGGGAAGGGGCCCACGGGCCGAAAAAAATGGATTTCCTCAACGGTTTGGAGGTCTGTTTGCTTCCGGGATCGCTATCGGTTGGTCTGGCGCTCTGGCAACTATTTCACACAACCCCAGTGTCGGGAATCATGAATCAACTGGCAAGATTTAACGATTCAAAATTTCACATTTCACCCCAACCGACGGCGGTTTCGATCTCGCCCAACTTTTGAGAGGGACAGAGATTTCACAGATTTCCGTCCGTCGTCAGAAACACGCCTCACGCGCGCCCCACGCTGGGAAACTCACGCTTTCAATTCGCGATATTGGGTGACCATTTTTCGGCACTATTCCCGCAACATTGTTGGGCTGAATTGGCAACATTGTTGGGTTTTTCTGCGTCACCCCGACAAAAAAGGGCCTTCGTCACCCGGTGGTTCATTATTCTTCGCTTCTTCTTCAGAGCATACGTTACTTATTCTTGCATGGTATACAGCGCACTTTAAACAAAATGCAGGCCAAACCCTCATCGCCTGAGTGTGTGTGCGAGTGTGTACATTACACTTCGGTAAGCCCATGATGAAGAGAACACAGAATCACCATCCGTCCGTCATCCGCCGTTGGGGTTACGCGCGGTTGTGGTCGCCATCATCATGATCGCATCATTCCAAGAAACATATTTGCACCCGGAAGCTCGTAAAGCGGCCAAGAAACTCCACTCGGTCGGGTGAGTTTAATGGTTGAGGTTGACTCACACCTGCTCTGCTGGTGCTGCTGACGACGACCAGCGCGGATGACTAAGTTGGCAATAATGTCGCACATCCATCACAGTCGGGGCGAGTTGGGAGTCAAGTTGATAGTGTTTAACAATTTGTTAGCAAAACACTTTGGATCGATTGTGTTTAATGCGTTTTTTGAAATGGGATCATCACGCAAATCGCAGTTTTGGGCCCGAAATGTGTCCCATCATTGATTGATTGGGACAACTTCGGCCCGACTTCGCCCGTATATGGTCGGGACATAAAGCAATAAAGTCGGATCGTATCGGGGCCCGTCCAAAGCTAGCTGATAAAGACCCAGCCGCCTTGCCTCGCATAAAGAGAAGACTGGTTTCGCTAGACGGTGCCTTTTGTGGCACAGCTCGAAAGGTAAAAAAGCATACCGCCAACGTCGAAACACAACAACACAGGAAGGAAACTGGCTCTCTACAGTTGGTTCCACGCGCGCAGACAGTTCCTTCCGTATCCGGGCACCATTATCAACTTTATCAGTCTAGACGAAAGAGCATTCGAAATCGGAATCACTGGAGCGCAGCAATGGCGGGCACGGAGCGCACTACTCTCGTTCGGTTTCGGTCACGAATTCCACCTCATTACACCATCTGCCCCCGGAGAGTCTCGAGTCGCCACGAAACATGGTAAACGGTACAGCACCAACTACCACCCACTGATAAGATAATGTTATCCCGCCAGTTGTGTGTGGCTTTCCGAACCGCCGGTTCGTTCTCTCCGTACCTAATGAAGCGTGACCAACTCGGCGACATTTATCTTATCTTATCTGGATGCGACTCTGCACGTCAGATATTGATCACACACAGTAAAGCACACTAGAGAACACACCATTTCGCTATGGAAGCGGGTATACTTCGTGTTTCTTCGACGTGATTGATTTTGATTTCTTACCAGCTCATTAACAGGCAGCAACGCGAATTGATATTTTCAGCGACGCCGTGTGCTCGTGCTCGATAAACAAGCAAGCCGTTAATACCTTCCCAGCCGGTTGGTCGGCGCCAGCCGTTAAAGATGGATGGTGAATTGGTTCACCCTTAAATAAACAGCTCGCCGCTTCTTCTGCCACACTCCGGGAACCGACCACGAAATGGCTTCAAAATCGCTCCCGGCAGCGGCCAAGAATGTTGGCCCCACCGATTGGACTTAATGGGATAAACAACAAGTAAAGGAGGCATACATCATCACCCCATCTAAAAATGCGTGAAAAATGATATGTGCTTAAATTTTGACCAACGAACAACGTAAAAACATTCGAAAATTGGACCAATTGGAGAGAATTGGTTTGAAGCTTGTACGTTTTCAAGAGAAATTATCATATAAAAAAACCCAGAACCAATGAAAATGCCGGCTGATAATGTAGTCTTTCGTTTTCGTATTTTGCAAGCTTTATTTCCTCAAAAAAATGTATCATAAGCCCCATAAAAGTTTGACTACTTTTTCGATGAAACATTAACAGCAAAAGACACCATTCGTTTAGCCTTAGCGTTGATGTGACAAGCAGGTTGGGCCGTTCCGCCTCACTCATGACGTGATAATGACCAACACAGACACTCACACACACACCCAAACTCATCTGACAAGTTTTCGGACATTACTGGAACCGACCGTTGGTGGAGGTGGTGTTGGGGAATTCGAAAGCAATGAAGCATCGCCGATGGAATGACAGACGGATGGGCAGCAAGTGCCGCTGTTTGTGATGAAGGGCGTGGGGTGGGAAGGAGGGGGGGGTGGATGAAGAGGAGGATCACACCGCATACAAAACATGCTCAAATATGGCCGAATTCCACAGCATGACCTCAGCAGCAGGTCTTCGCATCTCGCAAAAATAATTGACTTTTTGCAGCTTCCCGTGTGAGCCTGGAGCCTGTTTTGTTATTAACTTCCACGATGGGCACGGAGCGCACTACTCTCGTTCGGTTTCGGTCACGAATTCCACCTCATTACACCATCTGCCCCCGGAGAGTCTCGAGTCGCCACGAAACATGGTAAACGGTACAGCACCAACTACCACCCACTGATAAGATAATGTTATCCCGCCAGTTGTGTGTGGCTTTCCGAACCGCCGGTTCGTTCTCTCCGTACCTAATGAAGCGTGACCAACTCGGCGACATTTATCTTATCTTATCTGGATGCGACTCTGCACGTCAGATATTGATCACACACAGTAAAGCACACTAGAGAACACACCATTTCGCTATGGAAGCGGGTATACTTCGTGTTTCTTCGACGTGATTGATTTTGATTTCTTACCAGCTCATTAACAGGCTGGACTTGTGGTCACCGACAGTCTCACACGCACACAGACCCACGCTTGAGGAGGCGGTGCTCTGTGTGTTTGTTTTTCTTCTAGACACCTTGACATTGATCACGATTTTCAAAATACCCACGCCGCGCGCGTTTACTTTAGCGAGCTAAGTGCTTGCGATAGGGAGATATGGATCGTGTTCTAATTTGTTGGATAAACAATACTTCGACAACGGTGGTTTTGCTGGTTGCGGGTGTGAATATGTGAAAAAAATCGTATATAAGCGTTCAAAAAGACTCAAAAACCTAACAAGCTGCGTAGTGTACAGGGATAGTTGAGCACTCATTTTTCAAACTTATTAGGCCGTTACATAACCTTAAAAAACGATTATGTTATCTATTTTTCACACCTCAAAAAGAACATCCCCATCAGCGATGGTGTCTTCCCGAGATGCAAGATTGCACATTATCACAAGACAAGCTAATTAGAAGGTGACACCATCAGCAGACGCACGTGAGGTAACGTCTCCTACAGCGCGACTTTCATATGGCGTAGAGAACTCGAGCTCGCTCCAGTGCTCCAAAGTCTAGAGATGCTTCACGATACAGGGAGAGTGTGAAGGCGCTTCAGAAGCGGTTTGGAAGCTGCTGATGTCATTCTGCTCCACACAAACACATCGAGATGCACCCGTGATGATGATGCACCAACAGCGGCAGCAGCGCGATAACAAGACGCGATCCCACGAGCGAGATCCGAACGCTCCCTCGCCGTTCGTTCGCCCTGTTCTAAGTATAGACGAGACGCGCGTACGCTGCCGCTCTGAACGATAACTTCCGTCCGGATTTTGGGATGCTTTCTCTCACACGTGGGCGAACACGGCGGTGGACACGAAACCCGGGGCTTTATTCTCCTTCTTATTTCTCCTCTATTTGGCTGAAGGGGGGAAAAAAAGGAAACCAACCCGCCAAGAAGGAAGCAAACGATGCTGTAAAACGGTGTGTGTGGTGTTGGGGTTGGTGGTGGATGATTTTTTTATCATCTCTCTTTCTCTTTCTCTCGCTCTATTCCTCCCTCCGCTCCGTCAACGATCCAATGTTTACACGACAAATTAGAGACACTCGGCGGAATATTGTGCGCGGAAAGTTCGTGTTCCGTCCGAGCAACGTGAGCTAAACGAAAAGAGATAAAAACAGACACTCGTATTGGACACGCTATAAATGACACGTCGTCGGTGTGGTCGGATGGCGAAGCAACACATTGCGTACAGAATCGCAGGCCAAAACGTTCACTCAACTCAACACGCCGGGAACGTCTTGTGCAAGACACGCGGAACTGTCAGAGAGAGAGATAGAGGAAAGTAACTTTTTTTCTCCAATTTGTCTCAAACTTGAAAGATAAACATTCAAATCCTGTTTTCATTCATGAAAATGTACCTAAAGCTGCCTTCGGCTGCAAAGCCGTGGCGGTTTTCATTTACATAAGAATGCAAACAATGGGAAACGGCGGTTTTCACAGTTGTTCAAACAGCAGTCAGCACACACCACGACCAATCAGTACAGCAATGAGTTCTCTTTCGCAGAGAGAATTAGTAAGAGAGTGTTATTATGGAGGGTATGATCTCATACAAACATCCACAGTCATCGCTGATTGCGACAACGTTTAGTGGATTGATTGATGTGCTGGATAGCCGATAAATTAATCCATTCATCAATTGGGGAAGCCACATTCTTCGTATACAAGACCCCGAACACAGGTTTGCTCGTAATCCAAGCGTTATTGGTGGCCGTGTTCCTGGAGCGGAGATAGCATTGAGTTGCGTAAGCAGAAATCGGTTCTTTCCGACCAAGAAGTATTGAAAACAATGCTATACAAAAGATGCATTTTGCTATACAAAAGATGAAAAAATGACTTTAAAAACACAGTGACAACACCCTAAGATGGAGCTGACATTGACATCTCAGAGAGTTTCTATAATTTTAAGTAACATTAAAAGATTGTATTCTATAGCAAAACCCTTGGGTTTTTGAAGTCGAATGTGCAGCTTAGGGATGTCTATCTGAGGGTAGTTTAAACATCTCAGAGAAGCTATAGTTGTCTTGCATATGAAGAGAGTGGCCAAAGTGTTCATCTTAGTAGACACATTCCGTGTCCAATCCAAACCAAAACCCCATTCTACCCTATCTTGCCATTAGTTCTACTTCTGAGTTTGCTGAGTGTGAGTAGGAATTTATTTAAAAAAACTACCTTTTCGATTAACCCTCTTGTCCAGACCTATCAGAGTATCAGTAGAGCTGTGGCGAAATAAACCCCCCTCCCCCCTCCTCAACCATTCGCGCGATACGCAAAAAAAGCCACTTAGCAAAAAATGAAAACATACCAGTGCTAGCAACAACAAAAAAAACAAATGCTATAAATTTGCCTCGCTCGTTCTTTGGACACACACACACGCACATTTAAACCACCACCCACTGGATAGGCTCTTTACAACTTTGTGCAAAATCGCCAACCCACACCCGTCTCCCGAAAAGAGGCGATCTTGGTTTTTTTGCACCGTTTTTGCTCCGAAAATGAGTGAAATTGAGCGTAAAGCCGACACTCTGAAGGTTTCTGTGGAACCCTATTGCAAGTGTGTGTCCCCCCACAGATATATGCTCTGCTGCCTTGTGGGACTCGCCAGAGCAATTTGCCTCAATTATAACTCATTTCGTATCAATCGTAAATCGATGCCGATGAGCCGCCAGTGCAATTGCATCCAACGACAGCACACAGTCGCGTCGTGTGGCAGTTTATTGCCTCCTGAGCGACTCCCATCGCGTGCACCACAGTTGGCGCATATGAAAAGTGCATCTAATGAATCTGACATTCACTCGGGAAAGCCATCCGCAAACGATTGCTAATGGAGTTGACTCAGATGTGAGTTAGAGAATGATTTAAAAATGATGTTTTATGGACGGTTTGAGCACTTTTTAGTTTCGTTTGCCAGACAAAAGATCGTTCGGGCAACACAAATCCTCGGATAAGCAAGGCAACTGCCCTCCATCGGAGTGTCTCCAAGTCCAATGCCACAATTTAATTAATTGAAATCGCAAATGCGGAACACACGCGATCCACACTCTGCCCGGTATGGAATAGGCGGCCATGTGAGCGAGCGACCAACATTGGATTTTAAACGTCCGATACGTGCTCAGATCGTACAAGATGTTGTGCCCAGCTCCCAGCGGAACCACGTACCGCTTATTCATATAGAATACCGGCAGCGACTCGCAATCGTGTTCAGTAATTCATTGGAAAGTACACGCCAACCCCTAGCCAGTTCCAACGTTGACATTCCGGGCAAGTTTCGCAGTCGTAGCTACCGCACCGATACGGTTTTCTGCATTTGCACCACCACAGCATCAGGGCAACATATGTTTTGGGTTTGTGCACAGAGAGCTGATATGAATAGATAATTATGCATTTGCCGGCTGCGCTTAGCAGGATCAGCTGTGCGCGGTAGAGATTAATCACGATCTTTGGTAGAGCAGATTTGCAAGTATTAATGCAGATTTTCCCGAGAGTTCACTGCTGCCAGTATGGAACTAAATTTGCAAAGGACATCAATTAGAAACTTCGCTCCTTGATGGTGATAATTTAATTTGAACGTGAGCTCAAGTTTGCTACAGCTCTTTTAGCTCCAATTTCAAACAAAGAGAGCAATTTATGTCTCGAACATGCTACGTTGGGTTTTTGTTCAGCGTATCTTTCAGAGCAAACCGAAAGTGTCCCGGACTGTTTCGCTAGAACAAAGACAGAATCGTCCAACGTTTGCCGGGGAGGTGTCCAATTCTTATTCCGCTCGAGTTCACATACCCACCGGGGCAGTGCAGTTAAGACAGAACGAACGTAGCCGTCATGTCTGTGATTTGCGTTTTTTTGCTGATTTTCCCTCCTTTCAAGGAACCAATGTCTCAGACATCGTATGACCTTTCAAGTTTAAGGGTGGCATAGGGCATAGTTTCAGGGTGACAATAATGTGTCCAAGAGTAACGTAAAGAAACCCAATTTTATACGAACAATGAGAGTATGAATGTATGAATCTCCAGATATCTATCTCAAGACTATCTCAAGATTCAGGAATTTTTTCTTTTATCACAATTTCGGCACAACATTTTCTAATCAGAAGAAGGGTGGAACCATTCCGCCGCTTTGCATCATTTCACATGCACTCTCCCACACAAACGCACACATGAGCAAACACTTGCCAAGAGCATACAATTTGCATGTATCGACTTGCTTCCTTGTTTACACCGGCTATTTTTTTCTGCTCACACAGCTTCGGTTTGTTTTGGCTCACTTACGGCACTATGCAATCATTTCCTCCGTTCGAAAAGTTCACATTGCTTCTGAAACTGCTGGGAAAGAGAAGAATCGCTGGTTAAGAAACGGGTTTGTTTGGGCAATACGCTATAAATAGTGAGTAATTCTAATGAAAATCCGCTCGACGTGCAAACACTCCGCTCAAGAAACGGAGGAGGCGAGCATAAAATGCAACATTATTCACACAACTTTCCTCCCCCTACCTCATATAAAAACGGGATATGTGTATGTGTGTGTGCCTATGCGTTTCTCGTTTTCTTTGTTGCTCATCTTCTATCGTTCGCAATTTCCTCCTCAAAGAACGGTACTGTGCTTTCGCAACGTTATGGCGGATTTGTTTTCCCTAGGGCTCGTTGTTCCTACGAGTTTTCGGTTCTCTGCATGTTTCATTTCCATTTTTTGTTAAATTGGAAGTTCGAGTAGATTTTCCCCAATTCTAATGAAAGGCAAGGCAAAAGAACAGCATGGTGAAGAAGATGATATGAAATCTCCATGATTACAATGAAATGCACAGGATGAGATGGTCCTCAAACATATAAACCTCGACGCTATGCGTAGTAGAAGCAATGGCCTATCATTTGGAAATGGAATAAGTAAAACACAATTACTTCGTTTCTTCAATGACTATCATGTTCTACACAAGCTGCTCAACTAGAGGAACTCAAAGAACTCTTATGAACTAGTCTCGAACTGAGCGACAAACTACCCCAGACCACCTCGAATGGAAAGACACTTGAAGAAAAATAGACGCAATCGGGTTTTTGACACATTCAACCGGATTGCGGCAGAGTAATGTCACTTTCACCTGCAACCGACCGAACCAGCCCTGCTGCTGGTGCTGGCGCAAGATTATTATTTACTTCGCTCCACTTTCAATTCACATTTCCAGCAGCCTCTGTGTGGTCATTAATATTAGACACTTTTCCTGGGTGGTTGTGCTTCTCGCCAATTCTTCCAAATCACGGCCAACTCGATCGTTAGCTCTGGGTCTATCGAGTGGTTCGCTTCCCTCGGCAACCACCACGGCACCCGGAGCCTGCTTCGGAGGGGGGTGATATTTAGTTGAAGTTATTGCGAACCACCGCAACCAACAACAAAACGGGCGTTCGTTCGATCGTTCGTTGCTTTCCACGACGACGCCATGCGGAAGAAGCAGCCCCGGAGCCATGGGAAGAATGTGTGCATACTGAAGGAGGCGCGCACACACTCGGTCGGCTTGGTTCGCACAAACACAACGGCAGCAGCAGCGTACGGGGGAGCCCACTTCACATTACACACACACGGGCGCCGAACGTACGACGTTCCTTTTCGCAGGCTAATGAGGTTCCGCTGCTCCTAATATGTTGTTCACGCTCGAAAACCCACCGCCGTACCGATGACGGATGGTGAAAAACAACAACACCTTCACCCTTATTTTCTCGGGAAAGGAAGAAACCGAGCTCGGCGATGAGTGTTGCTCATCACAGCAGCCATGTTTATCCTGCAGAAGCACAGGGAGGTGCTAATTGTTGGCGGATGTGTCCTTTGCTGTGTCACTGCCAGCTGCGACGAGAACGTTGCGATTGCATTGCGCATCGGAGACACATCAAACGCCTCAATAAATCACGTCAAACTTATGCTCGCCCAGCCATTCTCTGTTGGGACTCCAACATCCACAGCGAGTTCTCGTCACATTCCACCCACAAACGCACGATACGTTTAGTCATCACCGGACGGGTTCGCGAAAATTATGCGCTGCAGACGATGGGATGGCTCATCCTCCGTTTCGCGGCACGAAAACGTTATCACGTCACCAAAATTTTCTCCGCACACATAAGCGGCCCAGCCCCGCGCGACGGTATTGGTGTGCGGAGGAGTCCGAAAATGCTCCAGGGTCTCTACGGGGTTTTGCCTGGTCGTCTGCTTCCTCCCGAGACTCACTCTCCGCGGCCAACGCAACGTACACGAACGACGGCTGCTCCAATCCACCACACGCCGACCAGACGAAAGCCGCGATGTCGTCGTCAACATCTCGGACATTTTTTCGCTGCCGTTCAACCGCAGCCAGCAGCGCCACCGTCGACGGCTAGCTGTCTCGCTCTTGGCGCTGGAATGCTTTCACTCACACTTGCGCCCAGACACACGGCTGCTGGGCTGCTCTGTGTGTGAGCACGGCAAACACGCACGCACACTACGAAGGTGGTGCGATGATTGCCAGCAGCCGCCGTGTGTAGAGCCGCTTCAGGAATCCTCACTCCACCAACACACGCACACTACTGCATTCCTCTCTCGGTAGGGCTGTGTGAAATGAACGCGCTTGCTCTGCCGTGCACAAAACACCAAGAGGGCACCGCACCATGTTTTTGATGAAGAATAGAACGATTTCGGCTACGATTTACACGCACCGCACACGCTGAGTCGATGCGCGCAAACAATAGGCAACGCTGAACACACCCAAAGCGAAGCAATTTACCAGTTGTACACGTAAAATTCACTGCCAAACCAGAGTGCACACGTTTCCACGTACTTAGCGAGTCAACAGATTTTCCTGACTGACCCAGTTGACGCAGTCGGGTCCGCAGGGAGCTGGGTAGCAGAGGATTTAGCGCTCGGTAGTCACTCTTAATCAGCTGCTCTGACGTCTGTCATTTTTTGTTTAGTTGTTTAAATTCCTAAATGATTATGGATATAGCTATTGGGAAACGTAAAACAATACTATATTTTTTATAGTTGATTTATTTACACAATCCTCATCGATCTTTTTCAAAATATAGAAGAAATTTGTAATGCTATGTATGAAAAACTCACGTTCCAATTGGACAAGTTCCTCACTATCTCCAAACTAATTTTAATGTATACATCAGTAAGCATGCCGCAGTCCTTCACAGCTATTTTCGTAGATCTGATTATTCTTTTGAAATTTGTTCGTTTGTCATCCGTGCGACCATATGGGCGCAGCGATTTACCTTTGACGGCAAATTTCTCGTTGCAAAGGTTTGTTTGTTTACGAAATGCTGCAGAAAATTTCGACACCCGGCCAAATCGCGTGCTGGAACGACACTGTTTACATAATAATCTTAAATTTTAGTGAAAATCACGCTATTTATCGGCAATCCGTACGATGGCGAACGGTCCACCAACGCGCAACTTGATGCGTATCGTGTTCGACAATTTCCTGAAGTCGCTACGACCGCGCCAGATGAAGGGAGACTTCGTCGGGGAGGATTACTTTGGCAACAAGTACTACGAAATACCCGCCGATCCCTCGGTCGGTCGACGACGTGCGTCCCGGTGGTTTGAACCGACCGCGAAGGAAGCGTACGATCAGGAAATAACCGCTGAGTGGGAAGCTTGGCTGCGTGGTCGAAGGTAAGCGGTACGAAATCCTAGCTCTGTTTCACTTCATAATGTTCCCAACCCTTCCACACAGAAAGGAACCACCGACGGAGCAGGAGCTACTAAAAAATCTGGCCATCATGAAGATGAAAGAACGCAACGCAGCCGAACTGGAGGCGAAGTACAGCAAGACGAAGGATACGGCCGCCCTGGAGCAAAAGAAAACCGGCATGGGATCGTTCCCGCAGTACGATGAGTACGAAATCATGCCCGGCAAGGGAAAACACGAGAAATAGACACGCTTTCGGAGCACGAAACGAGGCAACACCCAACTATTCTGTGACATTAGTCCTATATTTCCTTGATCAATAGAAGCGGGATGCAAAGCGAATGCTTTCCCCGCTTGCTGATTGTATATACATTTAAATTATAATATATTAGCAGAGCAGAGCGTGCTCTGTGTGTGAGCACGGCAAACACGCACGCACACTACGAAGGTGGTGCGATGATTGCCAGCAGCCGCCGTGTGTAGAGCCGCTTCAGGAATCCTCACTCCACCAACACACGCACACTACTGCATTCCTCTCTCGGTAGGGCTGTGTGAAATGAACGCGCTTGCTCTGCCGTGCACAAAACACCAAGAGGGCACCGCACCATGTTTTTGATGAAGAATAGAACGATTTCGGCTACGATTTACACGCACCGCACACGCTGAGTCGATGCGCGCAAACAATAGGCAACGCTGAACACACCCAAAGCGAAGCAATTTACCAGTTGTACACGTAAAATTCACTGCCAAACCAGAGTGCACACGTTTCCACGTACTTAGCGAGTCAACAGATTTTCCTGACTGACCCAGTTGACGCAGTCGGGTCCGCAGGGAGCTGGGTAGCAGAGGATTTAGCGCTCGGTAGTCACTCTTAATCAGCTGCTCTGACGTCTGTCATTTTTTGTTTAGTTGTTTAAATTCCTAAATGATTATGGATATAGCTATTGGGAAACGTAAAACAATACTATATTTTTTATAGTTGATTTATTTACACAATCCTCATCGATCTTTTTCAAAATATAGAAGAAATTTGTAATGCTATGTATGAAAAACTCACGTTCCAATTGGACAAGTTCCTCACTATCTCCAAACTAATTTTAATGTATACATCAGTAAGCATGCCGCAGTCCTTCACAGCTATTTTCGTAGATCTGATTATTCTTTTGAAATTTGTTCGTTTGTCATCCGTGCGACCATATGGGCGCAGCGATTTACCTTTGACGGCAAATTTCTCGTTGCAAAGGTTTGTTTGTTTACGAAATGCTGCAGAAAATTTCGACACCCGGCCAAATCGCGTGCTGGAACGACACTGTTTACATAATAATCTTAAATTTTAGTGAAAATCACGCTATTTATCGGCAATCCGTACGATGGCGAACGGTCCACCAACGCGCAACTTGATGCGTATCGTGTTCGACAATTTCCTGAAGTCGCTACGACCGCGCCAGATGAAGGGAGACTTCGTCGGGGAGGATTACTTTGGCAACAAGTACTACGAAATACCCGCCGATCCCTCGGTCGGTCGACGACGTGCGTCCCGGTGGTTTGAACCGACCGCGAAGGAAGCGTACGATCAGGAAATAACCGCTGAGTGGGAAGCTTGGCTGCGTGGTCGAAGGTAAGCGGTACGAAATCCTAGCTCTGTTTCACTTCATAATGTTCCCAACCCTTCCACACAGAAAGGAACCACCGACGGAGCAGGAGCTACTAAAAAATCTGGCCATCATGAAGATGAAAGAACGCAACGCAGCCGAACTGGAGGCGAAGTACAGCAAGACGAAGGATACGGCCGCCCTGGAGCAAAAGAAAACCGGCATGGGATCGTTCCCGCAGTACGATGAGTACGAAATCATGCCCGGCAAGGGAAAACACGAGAAATAGACACGCTTTCGGAGCACGAAACGAGGCAACACCCAACTATTCTGTGACATTAGTCCTATATTTCCTTGATCAATAGAAGCGGGATGCAAAGCGAATGCTTTCCCCGCTTGCTGATTGTATATACATTTAAATTATAATATATTAGCAGAGCAGAGCGTATACAGCGGCGCTCGAACTATTGTTGGTACATTAATTCCTTATGTGTTTGTGTGTAATGTTTTTTTCTGAATTATTGCGCGCGATACTACACAACACTCGTCCGTTAACTCTGTTCGATTATTGCAAGGTATTCCCTACTGATGACTAAACACAATAATGAGAAAAGAAAGGATGTGTATCTTAATGTCCCCTAAACTCTTCCTCGATAAGATGATGCGCGCGACACCTTCCTTCATGAACCTTCATGAAGCTGCTGATTTTGAGGTGCATTTTGGAAAAAGTTTTTCCTATTTGCTTAGAAATTCTAGTGTCCGATATACTTGTAGTTTTTGAGGTGATTCTAGATTACTTTGCTTTTATGTTGCCTTACATCTTAATTTTACTCTCCTCTTCGTTAATGCAGTGGAATGAACGGAATTACCGTTCATCCACGCATACACAAAGAGAACACAAGTCGGTAAACTCGTTTTCTCGCGATTCAAAAGGGATTCAAGTTGAGTGGGGCCGGTAGCATATTGGTGGTAGGGATGATGCAGCTGCTGCAACGACACAAACAGCAACAGCAATCTCTCTGGCAAATCGATACTGTGCAAGGGGAACTGGAAAGAATAGCCGTGTGCGGCGCACCCGTAGGTTTGAAAGCATAGATCAAATTGCAGCATTCACTCATTCCATCCAGTTCCACAACTGCCCCCTCCCAATTTCCAGAGGCGTCGTGCCGGTTTAGCCAGACAGATCGCCGTGGTCAAAGAGAGCCTGGTCGTACGACTCCGCCTTGACCAGCCGGCCGCCAAAGTAGCGACCGTTCAGTGACTCCCGGGCTTTATCTGCTTCGGCCGCCTGCGAGAACTCGACGAAGATCTTCACGATCACGTCCGTGTTGTCGTCCTCGGCAAAGTTGCCCTCCGATTGGCGCTCCTTGTAGATAATAACCCGGTCCACGGCACCGTACTTGCTACACTCTTCTTGAATCTCCTCCTGCAACGTCTCGTCCACGTCCTCCGGACCGACCATGTTGCGCAGAATCACCACCTTGCTCTCGCGCGGCCTCATCAGCCGCTGCATCACCAGGTGCCGTGCGCTCTGCCCCTTGGTCCCGGTGGTTTGAACCGACCGCGAAGGAAGCGTACGATCAGGAAATAACCGCTGAGTGGGAAGCTTGGCTGCGTGGTCGAAGGTAAGCGGTACGAAATCCTAGCTCTGTTTCACTTCATAATGTTCCCAACCCTTCCACACAGAAAGGAACCACCGACGGAGCAGGAGCTACTAAAAAATCTGGCCATCATGAAGATGAAAGAACGCAACGCAGCCGAACTGGAGGCGAAGTACAGCAAGACGAAGGATACGGCCGCCCTGGAGCAAAAGAAAACCGGCATGGGATCGTTCCCGCAGTACGATGAGTACGAAATCATGCCCGGCAAGGGAAAACACGAGAAATAGACACGCTTTCGGAGCACGAAACGAGGCAACACCCAACTATTCTGTGACATTAGTCCTATATTTCCTTGATCAATAGAAGCGGGATGCAAAGCGAATGCTTTCCCCGCTAGCAGATTGTATATACAATTAAATTATAATATATTAGCAGAGCAGAGCGTATACAGCGGCGCTCGAACTATTGTTGGTACATTAATTCCTTATGTGTTTTACTACAGAGTACGATCAGTCAGACACTTCATTCGGTCCCCGACCATCGACCATTTTGTTGGGAAAGTATTGCGCAAAAGGAGCGGCCGCAGCTGCAGCAGCGGCTGCCGCGGCTGCCGCAGCAGCCACCGCGGCCGGATTCGCCTGGCTCAATACTGTGGGTAGCGGTTTGGCGGCGGCCCCGAGCACTGGGTTAACCAGCAGGGACGGGGCCAGCGAGACGGGCGGTACCAGCAGACCCGGCTGGCTGTTAATGGCGGCTGCGGCCTGTGTTGCTGCGGCCAGCTGGGCCTGCGCCACAAACCCTGCGCTGGCGGCGCCCGTAATCGCCGGATTGAGCGGGAGTCCGGTGAGACCGAGCTTAATCGCGGGCGACGTCGTGGACAGACCCAGCACCGTGTTCGTGGCCACCGCATCCATGGCCTGAATCTTGGCGGTAGCTGCTGCGGCTGCGACGGCTGCCGCTGTCGGCATGGCGGAATTGGCCGCCGGTCCCATCAGTGCGTTCGGTGGCGTAATCGAACGGCCAACCCTTCAAAGATCGAGGGAGAGCAATAAGAGCGTGCTTCTGAAACAAATAACGTCCGGGACTTACCTCAGCAACTGTCCTCCGAGATCGAACAGATTCATGCTGGCGATCGCCTCAATGGCGGACTGGTTGGTCTGGTACTCGATGAACCCGTAGCCCTTGTGCGTGTGGACCGCGTTACCCTGCGACATCTTGCACGTCATGATCGGCCCAAAAGCCTCGAACACGCTCTTGATGTCCTCCTCCGTCAAGTCCGGATGGATCGAGGCGATGTAGATGCGATTGTAGCTCTTCGCCTCCTCCTGAATCTCGTCGATCACCTGCTGCGCCTGAGGCATATTGCTTGGCCGACCGACCTTAATGTTACGCCCACCGAGCATCGCGCCGTTCATCTGCTCCAGGGCCAGTTGGGCGCCCTCGGGTATCTCGTATTCGACGAACGCAAACCCTTTGTGCTTCTGCGTGATCGGATCCCAGGACATGTTGATCGATTTAATCGGCCCGAACGGCAGGAAGGCAGCCCGGATCGTGTCCTCCTTCAGCTCGAACGAAATACTGCCGACATAAACGCTGTGTAAGCAAGCAAACGAGATAAGAGAGGAAGCATATTAAAATAAAGAAAGTTATCGTCAAATTACAAGCAATAAATGTTCGGATTCTAACTGACGGCGATCAGATCTTATCAGCTTGGTTTAATTAGCATCAAATAAGCACGAAAATGGATTCGCAAATCAACGTTTTCCACTATTCAGAAACGTATCATATCCGGTATCATCATTTTCGTCCGTTTTAATCCGGTGGCAGACGGTTCGTCCGTTTCACTTACCGACACATCAACGCCAGCGCTTGCTGCCGCTGAACCTGCGTGCGCTGACTGGCCAGCTGCTGCTGCTGGTGAGCCAACGTTTGCTTCATCAGCACCATCTTGATGCTCTGCTCCATGGCGTACTTCTTCGCGCGCGAGACGAGCTCTTGCTGCTCCGGCGTCAGACGGGAAAAGGCACCACCGAGCATGCCGGCCAGAGCCGACCGGGTACCCGGACCGAACGCGACATCACCAATCTGACGCAGATCGTACACGGGCTGCGTGATGTACGGTAGGATCTTTGGCTCTGCGAGGAGGATGGAGGAGAGAACGGAGGCATTAGTACGGCTCGCAACAGACAGCGGATCATACGCGCGTATTCGTCGGGTGTAGAAGAGACGGGCTTCTCTACACACGATGATACGCACAAGAACATCCTTAAACATTACTATTGTTTCTCGTATTTGTTTTCGAATTTGTTTCTCCCTGCGTTTTAGTGGCTTTTCTGCCGCATTGGTGTAAAGGAAGACAAGGCATGGAACCGGACGGGACATGGAGCAGAGTCAAGAAGAGCAAAATGGCTTCCTTCCAAAGGTAACTAGTGATAGGGGAAAGGCGTGGTGGGAGGAAGCCCGTGCAAAAAGGGTCAATTGTTCGTATATTTTCTAACAAAAGTGCCGCAAAAGAGCCGCAGTAGTACCCTGCCTGAAGCACATTAGAGTAGCATTCAAGTAGTGATGTGAATGCTCGTAGAAACGTAACAAGAATGCTACCAAAATGACTCATCCGCTGGCATATCTCTTATGGAACAACAGGCTCATTCTAATTCATAGACACCCTTTGCTGCTTGGGGCGAAATTAGGCGAGTTTTCTAGGCTATTACGTTTAGCGAAAATAAACCATCTAAAGCAGTGTTGCAATTCTGCCCGTACAGGTTTAGAAATTCTTTAAAAAACCATTAAAATTTTAAATATTGTTAGCAACGCTACCCTTCAAGAGATGGCGCCACTCAATCAAAGTAGCAGCTGTACCTTCAGCCTAATGCTTGGTATGGGATTTCTGTTAAATACGTTTCCACTGCTTTTGTATTATGTTTATTTCTCGGAATATCTCTGAGCAGACAAGTCATTTCAGTTGAATTTCTTAGGACATTTCATATATTTGAAGGATTCAATGAGTAGCTTCTAAGCAGATACTGCGCTTTAATAACTAACAAAATTGTGGTAAGGTATCCTAGAATATACGTTCATTATTGGTTGTTTTTTGTAAGCAATTAGTATTGCAAAACATTCATGTCATGTAGTGATGTACGAAATTAGATGGAAAAATAATGTATCTAATTCGAAGCTCAAAACCAAAAACTATGGTTTCAAAATAAAATCGGATTCCCTTCAGGCGAGGAGAATGCCAATGTATAGCTTATGTCTCAGGGGTACTTCTTATCACACCTTTCTGTACAGAAAAAGACATTTTTTCCGACCGCCGACTAGAATGTAAATGTATATGTTTGAAATGAGAGAAAACAACAGATGAGAAATCAATTCTAACCTCTTCCATGGATCTGGGGGAGTCAACTTGTGTGAGGATGCCCACCAAGTTCACAACTATTTTATACATTTCTCGCCACGCGTGCTGTGAATGTGTTACTACTGTTACTACAGAGTACGATCAGTCAGACACTTCATTCGGTCCCCGACCATCGACCATTTTGTTGGGAAAGTATTGCGCAAAAGGACGAACGAAAG
>KZ071428.1:63869-84775 GCA_002091845.1 Anopheles cracens | reverse complement strand
ACATATGACCATTATTCTAATCTACCGTTAGTATTGTGTTTTTAACGGCTGCTCCTCCGATAGCGCCCGTCGTTGACGAACGCGACGAGCACAATAAATCAATCATTCAATAAACTCGCGTGTGTCTGACAGTTTTACTATGCGATTGCGTGTGCGACTTAACCGCACCGCCATCGATACCTGAGGGTTGATAAACGTCTCGGTCATTGTTTTTGCGAGAAGCGACTCCGAACGATTAGGAGAACATCCTGCACCCATTCATCAACGATGGACTCGAAGTGGTGGTGAGCTCATTAACAGGATTGAGGAATTTGGACATCTTCCTACAAACTTTAAAGAAACTTATCAATCAAGCATCACCTGAGCGTGCAAAACGTTTGCGCCTATGGTTATGCAATCCGCCATACTGCCCCAAGCTCGTATGCTTCTCTTACGCTTGTTTAGGTACAGGAAAACATCAGGAAGATACACACAAACACACACACACACCCGTCACATCCTTTCACCGTCGTACAGACATTTTTTTTTGTGCTGCTCGTGTTTTCCCACCATCGCCGGTCTGTTTGCGTGCGGAAATGGAAAATCTTGGATGGTGTGAACGGTCGACGCTTCGCCCGTCCAGAGATTGAAGGGACTGCTCCACTTCGATCCTCAAGCTTGCGGTTGTGGTTCGCTCGAGCTTGAATCCAACGAGCGACTGCTTGGACTCCCTCTTGGTGCAGTTCTCTGCGCTCCGGGAGGCGGGATCGACGGGGCGAACCTTCGTGGTTCGAAGCTCAAATGAAGTTTGTACAGTTCGCTTTGACCCCCGGCATCGCTCGCACAGGAATGCGGCCCGTTGACAGTGTGCAATGCACGCGGCGAAATCGGCCGCGAACGCATTTTGCATTGGAAAAGAATGAAGGCCCCCGCGAGCGTGCTGGGTTCGTATATTTTCTTGTTATGACAAATCGGCCGATGGAGCAGATGCAGCGGCCGCGGTACGATGTTGATATTGTGACGGGAAAGTGGGAATTTGGAGCATCGCAGGCAGGCGAAATTGTTTCCCCGCGATACCGTAAAACAAAGAAGCTCATTGTAGCTAACGAGGGCAGCGCGCTAGAGAACTATCGGCGTAGAAATCGATGGTAGATCTTGTTTTTCAGTCCGCCTGCTCGGAACGCAATGACGGACTTCTTGACAGCGGCACGGATCCGTGCCAAAAGAGCGTCTTACGTAAAAAAAGGGCTTACGGCATACTTAATAATAATTTACTGCGGCTTGTCGAACGTCTGTCTCTTCTGTGTTCCTTCGGGATTCTCTGCGGCAGGTGACCAGGAAGAAGATAATGGAAAACTTCTGGAAGGCGGTCAGCCGCAAGAAACCTAACAACGACGACGGCAGCCACTCGAAGTTGGCCCGCGTGCTCACTCTCCTGGATCTCACCGGGCTTGGGGTGGGCAGCACGCTCGGTTTGGGTGCGTACGTGCTGGCGGGATCCGTCGCGTACGAGCAAGCCGGCCCCGGTGTGGTCATTTCGTTCGTAATAGCCGCTCTGGCGGCCGCCATCGCCGGCCTCTGCTACGCCGAGTTCGCATCCCGTGTCCCGAAAGCTGGGTCGGCCTATATCTACACGTACATTACGATCGGAGAGTTTGCGGCGTTCACGATCGGCTGGAACTTGATGCTGGAGTACATTATCGGTATGGACGGGGGGGGGGGGATCGTGGGATATGCTGGAGGGCTTATAATGCCATTCCTTTCCACTCCTTGGAACAGGCACGGCGAGTGTTGCCCGCGGCCTTAGTGGGTACATCGATGCGCTGATCGATCATCGGATGGGAGACGCACTGAAAGGGATCATCCAGATGAAGGTGAGCTTCCTGGCGGAGTATCCGGACATCTTCTCGTTCCTGGTCGTGCTGGTCATCACCGCCCTGCTGGCGTACGGTGTCAAAGAATCGACACTGCTCAACAATCTCTTCACCGGCGTGAATCTCATCGTGATCGCGGTCGTGCTGGTTTCGGTCGGCATTAAGGCCGATCCGGCCAACTGGACCATCCGACCGGACGACCCGTCCGTTCCGCCCGGTGTCGACATCGGTGCCGGTGGTTTCCTGCCGTACGGCGTCGCGGGTGTGATGGCCGGCGCGGCCAAGTGTTTCTACGGGTACGTGGGCTTCGACTGTATCGCAACGACTGGCGAGGAGGCACAGAACCCGTCGCGCAACATTCCACTCGCCATCATCGCCTCGCTGGTGATCATCTTCCTGTCGTACTTCGGCGTCGCGACCGTGCTGACGATGGCGCTGCCGTACTACCTGCAGGATCCGGTCGCACCGTTCCCGCGGCTCTTCGACTACCTCGGCTGGCAGGAGATCAAGTGGATCGTGTCGATCGGCGCGATCTTCTCCCTCTGCACCAACTCGCTCGGGGCGATGTTTCCGCTGCCGCGCGTCCTGTACGCCATGTCCTCCGACGGGCTCATCTTCAAGCAGCTGCGCGCGGTTCACCCGAAAACGAAGACACCGCTGCTGGCCACCATCCTGTCGGGTGTGTTCTCCGGCACGATGGCCATGCTGTTCGATCTGCACCAGCTGATCGACATGATGTCCATTGGAACGCTACTCGCCTACACGATCGTGGCGGTGAGCGTGCTGGTGCTGCGGTACGAGCAGAACACAAACTTCATCGTCAGCACGCAGACCAAATCGTCCACCGTGATGAAGCAGCTGTTCAACATGACCTGCCTGACAGCCCCGAGCAGCCTTTCGTCGGACATTGTGAAGGTGTGCGTCCTTATCTACGGTGAGTAGTCTCCATAGAGGAATCTACATAGCATTGCAACAGCGGGCGAAGGAACGGTGGTGCAGAAATAGCACAAACTGCTCGATAGTAAACATTGACTCGGAAAGGCAAACAAACGCACACTCATCACAAAGATATCTCATATCACCACGGTAAAGCTGTGAGGTTCGTTCCCGTGCAGGTTTCGCATTCCTGGAATCAGAATATTCAGATGCAACTCCTGGGGGAGCTAGTGTGATAGGGAAGCGCTATCATCTTCATCCAAAGACATTCACTATTAAGCATGTAGGAAGCAGTCGCCAGATCTTTAAAGTAAAAACCGTTTTAGGTTAGGTAACTTGAGGGAGGGGGGGGAGTATCATAAAGGTAGTAAGTTTATATGCATAGTACTTCGTTTTGGCATTCGTGCGTAAGTTGCAGTATCACTGCACGCTTCTAGAGCAAGCTTAGTATGTGATAAGTTTTCATCGATAGATTTTAATCATCTCTTTTCTATGGAGTCGTTTATTTGTTTTCAATTTTTACACCAACAGGTATATAATAAACTGTGGAAGTGATTAGATTCATCACTGGTTGTTCTGTCTGTTGTCGTTCACTGTACATTATTTACAAACTTTACATGTTTATGGACACGAGACAGTTGTCCTTACTACACTAAGGTTACATCTTGTATGTTTTACAAACATCTTAATTTGTTGCATCCATTCTGTGTTGGGATTGCGTCGGCTCACTCATTGGACCGCCCCTATCAGCCGCAAAGAAATTTGTTCTTCTAATCCACGCGATTATTACGAACCAACCCATACCACGTGCTACGTTTGTTCCAGCGCAGACTTATCTCCCAATGGGTTCCAGCGCATGGTTAGCCGGCCTCCATTCGCTAACCTTGAATTGATTCCACGTATCTCGTACTCCGGAATGTAAGAACAATCGACAACACACACACACACACACTATGCTACCCGGTCGGTACAATGTCAATCGTCCTATTGGCTCTCGTCGGGTTCTAGTGGAGTTCTCGCGCGATAAGCGTAATCTCAATAACCTGCAAACAGCAACGGCTCGCATCGGAGAAGCCATATGACAGTGCATGTGAGGAGCATAATCCGCCTTGCGGACAAGGGAGCCCTCACTCGGAGCCTGAGCGATAGCGAGACGCTGCACAGTAGGCAGCCTGCAACAAAATTTTGGCTTAAAATTGTATACGATTGTTTTCTTTTTTAATTCACTCTCTTGGACTAGTTTGCGAAAACCTAAATCAGTATTTCATCATTTTTCATATTATTAAAAACGATTTCATAGCATCAACAGATTAAAGAATTATGAGTACAACATTTTTCATCCATTCTTCGCTGTATCTTAAAATTACTGTGAAGTTTCGTCTTTAAGAGTTTTCGAAATAATAGTCAAATATGTAAATCAGCTTAATATTTTAGAAGAAGAGAAAATAAAGAGTTATCGAAACAAAATTCAATAATACGGTTGTTTTATAAAAGTTTTTTTTTCCCTTCAAGTGGAATTGAACTACATTCTCGGAAGACTGAAGGTTTTTGAATTTCCAAAAGTCGACTTTTGGAATTCGATCACGTCGAGTGACGCAAGATACAGTGACTAGACTTTTATGCTTCTTATTGGACTTCTTATTGGGGGAGAGAGAGAGAGTGGCTTCAAGCTCAAACTCCAACAATACCAACAAATTCGTTCATCTTCGTTCGGGTTCTAATAATATGAATCAGGTTGGTTACCGGTTCTAAAGGAGGCTACCTGTTGCTTATCTCCCAGCAGAGATTACGACTAGAGCGATCTTCGGAACGATGACTCGTGGCTCGCATGTCATCTCTCCCCTCTCGATGGGAGGGAGAAAAAATTACACAACCACCGTAAACCTGTTGATTCTAGACGTAACGCTCTGGAATCAGGGTTTATTTTGTGATTGCAGTGAGCTAGCAGTCTCTGGCAAGCGGAGCAAGCCCACCGGTATGTGGAAATTCTCCACGAAAGCTACGAAAATTGTTGCCTTTTGAGGAGCAATATGTAACAGTTATCGTTTGAGCGATCGGTTAGAAAGTATGCCCATGCATGTTGACCCTTACGGAAGCCGTACAACCGACCACCGCAATGTGGGTCAGATGCTTGGCCGATGTGACCACACGTTACGCTTCTCTACACCCTTTTCAGCTTTTATGGCATGTGTCTGGTGAACGTTTCCTCCTCATTCTTATCATTTCAGGTTACGTGCTGTAACTGGTGCGAATGGCTGTCGTGTATTAACATTAATTGGAGCTTGTAGTCTTTGAAACTTAACATGAGAACAGGCATCTTTAAAACTGCCTCTTGTTACCGGCTACGTTACGTTCAGATACGTTCCGCCTGTTATGTCTTTTTGATGCATTAAACACAAACATAAATCACTCGTGTCGTCTTTAAACACTAAACCGCCGATCGTAACACGAGCTGTTTTTCCACCGGACGCAGCAATGGAAGGAATTGCAGATCCGTTTAAAGAACCTCTCGTGCGGCCCTTTCATTTCGTGCACTTTTGATGTATTTTTAAAAGGCCTTCCCTGACCATCTCACCTATCGCAACGTGGTTAAATGAAGCATGGTGGTTGAAAGTTTCGAACCGGATTGAATAAGACCGATCCCCTGATCAATAAACATGTTTGTCAGCCGGCATGCGTATGCTGAACCCACCCTTTTCACGGTCATTTGGCTTTGGGTTGGCGAATATGCTGCTCGGTTCACCACTCGCTGGTGGAGGGTAGGGAACTCCCAACTTATCCAACTCTCAGCTGGAACCTTTACAAACGCAACTGCCGTTTGCGTGAGCCGAGGGGCTCTTGAACGCAAGACTCAGCAGCGGTAACATCGATTATGCGTGCAGTGACGCGAACCGTTGCGCGCGAAAGTGAATGAAAGAAAGAACCACTAACTTGGCCGGCCTCTTGGACTGTTTGAATATGGCGTCGTCTGTTACTACTTTTTCGTTTCTAACACACTCACACACACACACACTGAGTGGAAAGTGTAATAATTAACGCGCATTCCGCGTCCACTGGTCGGCTTCCACCCGGGGAGTTCGTGAGTTATTGGATTAACGGAGATGCCCGTGGTGGTTCGCGCCGACCGCAAAGGCAAATCGTGGGTTTGACGTGTTCGCGTGCATTTGAAAGTGAACCCCCGCGACTGGATCTGTTTCCATGATCTGTGGTGAAAGAAAAAGGGCTTCGCTTTTTTATTGCATATCCCTCTTCCAACGGGTTATCTTTGGAGGAGAAGGAGTGCTGTGATGACTAATCGATTGAGCTAACAGCAGTTCAAGATTCACCTTTTCTTTAAAGCTGCTCGCAGCAGGCCTTGTAGAACATAACCTCCAAATATTGCTACTAACACCCGGGGCTGCAATTAACGACCCTCACCGGTTGCATCCCACGCAATGCAACGCGCGCCTTCGGTGCACCACATGAACGCGGGCATCGTTATCACGTCTAGCGTTTGCAGAGCGCGTACACAGCGATCGCTTATTAGTGAAACACACTACACACAGAGCGGCGCCCGCTTGCACGAGGGCGTAGTAAAACAACATGCGGCACACACATAAATACAATATTTAGTACAGCAAAACCGTGCTTCTTTGCAAATTGGCAACCTCACTCTCTTGATATTTCACTTTTTTTCGTTGCGTACCTAATGGCACAGCAGGAGCATCTTGCCAGTGAGGCTGGCTACGGCCAGCAGCATAGTAGGCGCTGTTTTGTCGTGTTGCATAGCAAACATGCGTTGCATAGATCGCTCTCGCTCACTCTCACTGTTCCTCTTGACAGTTGCGCCGCTATTCGTTTGTCTTAATTGTAGGAAAACAAAACCCCGCGAACCGTATCGCGCGCTGATCGCGTAATTGACGGATGCGGTTGAAGAAGTTCCACGACTTCCACAACTGACGAGAAGAATGTGGAGTTGTCGCCGATGCATCTGCAGAGTGACCTAGTGATTGAACCAACTTTTTGCAAACAAACTTGTACGACTGTGGTTTGAAGTTTTGTTTTCAAGTAGCGTGAAATTAGAACACACCGAACAGTGTCAAGGACAGAGGCCTTCTTCTGCTGGGGGTATTATCAACCAGTGTGTTAAGCGCTGCTGGTCGTAGAATTATCATCGCTATAGGCAGTAGTATGGGCTGATGTTTGGCCGGGTCAACAAAACACTAGGCTGAGTCATCGAGAGTTCGATCACCAGTATTTCACAGCTAACACAGAACAAGGTTTTTGCTGGATAAGGAAGCTATAAAGGAGAATGTTATTGCTATTCTGTAACGTTACAATACTTCCCGGACGAACGACACTGAGAAAAACAAGCAGCCCTTGGTTACTGCTACTCTCTGACCCGTTCCATCGGTAGCGGTATTAAGCGTGATCTTGACTTGGCTATGACCCGTACAAGACGGCAGATGGGCCGACCGGTTATCACACCCGTGATGTCGCATCCCGCATGCTACTGACCACCGCTTCGGTACGAGTAATCTAATCGCGCAGAAGAAAGCACACTGGAACATCCACTGTGTCCTGAGCCTTGTGGACGACCAACTTATCGCTCGCTTGCAGAACGGATGACTTCAGCCGTTTTTTTGGGCTACAGACATTCGCTTTGAAGTTGACATTTCCGATTTATGACGATGTAGAACACCGGGACAAAGAGAACGAGAGATAACTCAAATGACACATTTGAATGCGCTCATTAGTAGATCCCCAGCGACGGTTCCGGGTATTCTCTCGCTCATTATCAGTGAACGATTTCTCTTAGAGGCGATTACACCTCCGTCCGTTCGATTTGTAATCGGGCTTAAACAGCTGACTGGATGAGAGACCCACACTCTCGTACACGCACGGTCTACGATCGACCGAACACATCACGTGCCGTTTGCGGAGGTACGTCCGGCCCTGTAACCGCAGGGGCAGCGCAAAGAAAGGGTGCAACAGGTGGTACCATCAGAATGCCAATCAGTGTAGATAACCTAATTGAAGATATACGTTCGCACAGCTCCGTCGTCGACCACCGTCGGGTCTTAGATAGGCAATTCAATTGCTTGTTTCTTTTCTCCTTCGACAGGTACCTATGATAACGAGCTGCCTGCTTGCGTCCGCACCGAGAGGGCGTAGTGACCGACGATAAGACGCAGAAGCTTCGGTGACCGTGGAGCACACAGCAGCGACCGTATCGGGCTCGATCTTTCCGGTGACCGTTCGCCGTACCCGCGCCAGTCATGGCCAGTCCATCGTGTTGGCGTATACTGACGCGCAGGAAAGTGCTCTCCTACGATGGCGGTTCCGAGAAGCTGGGCCGCATTCTCAACACCTTCGACCTGACGGCGCTCGGCGTTGGGGCCACGCTCGGTGTCGGTGTGTACGTGCTCGCCGGCCACGTCTCCAAGGATCAGGCGGGTCCGTCGGTCGTGCTGTCGTTCCTGATAGCGGCCGCGGCGTCCTTTCTGGCTGGTAAGTAACCTGCCCCCCGAGTGCAGCTCTGTAGTGGCTTTGAAACTGACTCCACCATCTTGGCAGGGCTGTGCTACGCTGAGTTCGGAGCACGTGTACCCAAGTCGGGATCGGCGTACATCTACAGCTACGTGTGCATCGGCGAGTTTATGGCGTTCATCATCGGTTGGAACCTGATGCTGGAGTACATCATCGGCTCGGCGAGTGTTTCCCGCGGGCTGAGCCTCTACATCGACACGCTGGCAAACGACACGATGAAGACGCGCTTCCTCGAGGTAGCACCCATTGAGTGGGACTTTATGTCGAACTATTTCGACTTTTTTGCCTTCTCCGTGGCGATCTTGCTTGGCAGTGAGTATCAACACCAGTGACAACTCCTGGAGCGCTCCCAGAAACCACCCTGACAACCTCCACCTCCATCTTCCCTCCCGACAGTCGCGCTCGCATTCGGGCTCAAAAAGTCCACGATGGTCAACAACGCGTTCACCGTGCTGAACATCTTCATCGTGCTGTTCGTCATAGTGGCCGGTGCCATCAAGGCCGACCCGGAGAACTGGCGCATCAAGCCGGAGAACGTCTCCAGCATGTACAACGCCGGTGAGGGTGGCTTCTTCCCGTTTGGGTTCGAGGGAACGCTACGCGGGGCTGCCACCTGTTTCTTCGGTTTCGTTGGCTTCGACTGCATTGCCACTACGGGTGAGGAGGTACGCAACCCACGCAAGGCGATCCCACGTGCGATCCTCTTCTCGCTCTGCACCATCTTTCTCGCGTACTTCGGTGTCTCGACGGTACTGACGTTGATGTGGCCGTACTACAAGCAGGACGTGAACGCACCGCTACCGTTCGTGTTTAACGAGATCGGATGGAACTTTGCCAAGTGGATCGTTGCCATCGGCGGCATCATCGGACTGGTCGCGAGTCTGTTCGGTGCGATGTTCCCGCAGCCCCGCATCATCTACGCCATGGCCCAGGATGGGCTCATCTTCCGTGCGCTCGGGGAGGTCAGCCCACGGTTTAAAACGCCAGTCTTTGGGACACTGTGTGCCGCGCTGCTCACCGGCACGATGGGCGGCCTGTTCGACCTGAAAGCGCTGGTCAATATGCTCTCGATCGGAACGCTTATGGCGTATACGGTGGTAGCGATCTCGATACTGATTCTGAGGTATGTATAACACGTGGAAAACCGTTCGTCGTAACTGTCCCCGTATGCACGCGCATGCCAATCAAAATAGAGCTGTCGCCGGCTCGGTGAAACAGGCGTTGCATCATAGCGTAAACGGAGAAACTCTGCGCCGGACATAGCCTCACCGTCACCGCTAACCTTCACGCGAGTGAAATGAAGCCTGACTTGCAATTGCAATTGCGGCGCGGAGGTTGCAATTTTCCAACCGCTGCACTGCATAAAACCAAGCGTAAAGTGTTTTACGGTTTTATATCCCACCTATCTACTATTTACATCCCAGAGTTTGTAGCTTTGCGTCGAAAAACTTGAACTTGCTTGCTCCGGATGGAAGGAGTTTGTTAGCGTGTGGTGTAAATTATTTATTGTCGGTTGAAGGCTCCAAAGATTCGACCTTGTTGTGAAGCCCAGCTAAAGTCGACGATACATCGAACCGATCTTTCGTTAGCACTCATAGATAGTTACAGTGGATCGTAAAATACGGTCATCTGATGTTAGGTTAGCTCATATCTTCATTAACATCTACAGCTTGGAAATCGAAACGCATATTAACGTCTCCGTTCGTGCTGATTAGTACGTCACAACCCGCGCTCACGCTATCTCTCTCCTTCACGCAGATTTTCGGAAAACCCAGATCCATCCATACCGTCAACAAGCGCACGTGACACGTACGAGTCTTCGAACTTGCTGAAGGCACGGGAACGCGTCACCGGTTCCGCTTTCTTCAAGCAATTGTTCAATCTCTCCTGCATACGAATGCCTACGAATGTGTCCAGCAGTGTAGTCGGATACCGGTTCCGCTTTCTTCAAGCAATTGTTCAATCTCTCCTGCATACGAATGCCTACGAATGTGTCCAGCAGTGTAGTCGGAGTGCTGGTGACAATATACTGTAAGATATAGCAGACATCGGATGCAGTCATGCCTGGTTGGAT
Source organism: Anopheles cracens (assembly GCA_002091845.1). Lineage (NCBI taxonomy): Eukaryota > Metazoa > Arthropoda > Insecta > Diptera > Culicidae > Anopheles > Anopheles cracens. The sequence goes on along the minus strand of KZ071428.1, from coordinate 74,383 downwards.
GCAATGTATCAACACCTTTCCCGCCCGCAGGTCTCCTAGCAATAGCGCTGTCTCTAACGATTTTCTACGCTCAGGACGCTTTGTATGACATGGAGTCGTGGGCTTGGATACTGTTCGGTGTACTGTTGGGTCTCACGCTGCTCGTGCTGCTCCTCATCTCCATACAACCACGGGAGCGAGCCGACGCACCGTTCCGAGTGCCGCTGGTACCACTGCTACCAGGAATCAGTATTTTCGTCAACATCTACCTGATGCTCATGCTTGACGTCTACACCTGGATACGGTTCGGCATATGGATGGGAATCGGTAAGCATCTCTCATCTCGCTTCCTCTAGCCTCCCCTAGCTGTATCTTAAACACCCGTAACACACTAATGTAGCTCTCACAAGTGCACCAAACAGTCTGCCAGATTCCCGAATCCTGTAGAATACTAACCGCGTTGCATGCAACATTTCTTTCCTTCTCTTTTTTGCGTCCCTTTACCTGTTCCTCATTTGCTAAACTCAACCCCGGGAATCTGATCATCATTTGGGTCATATGCACCAACCTGCTAAATCCACCCCTGTCAGGGCTAGTAACGTACTTTGTGAGTGTCTGCTTCGGCAGGCAATCGGCAAAGAATCCCGACGTGCGTGTACCACATTTTCCACCGGTGGAGGACAACACCTCCGAAATGGGTTACAGAAGGAACGATAACGATACCGAGCTGGAAAATGGTTCGATCGTGCCGGTGCCGAAGCCCTCCGTTCGCGAACATCAGGAATTCCCTCAGCAGAACGGGTTCTACTCGCAAAACCTGAGCACAGCAATCTCCGTCGAAACAGCAGATAAGGGTGCGAGACTAATGGAGCTGAAGGGTCCAACGGTTCCATCGAAAGAGTTGACGGTAGTGACGGCCATAGCTGCCGCTAGCGGTACTCTTTCCGACCCGGAAGAAGAGCAACGTCAAACGCGGCAACCAACGTCGAACACACCGACACCTAAGAGTAGCTTCGATGAGATCATACCCCTATCTGAGGGTGCAGTGCGAGGGTTTACGGAGAAGATAGAACCCAACGGAAAGGTGTATTTTGTGGCACAGGAAGAAAACGCTTCCGATCGTGCTAATCTAAGGATCGCTTCTGGCGAACAGTCGGAACCCGCCTCTATGACGGATGAGAAAGAAACATCGAAGGCGATCGCATTTCTAGATCACATTCTGGACGATGAAGACACACTTCCGTCCGGAGAGGAAGCTCTCAGTTCGGGAGAGTACATTGCAAAGTCGCGCACCGGTGACGACGAGTCGTTGGCTAGTCCTGTCTTCCGGGAGCAATCGGTTATCGCTGACATACATCGAGCGGATGACAGCATCGTGGAAATCCCGGAAGCTATAAGAGCAGACTGCTCCGAACCAGCACCAAAATCTGATGAACCTACCTCAGCTAGTGATCAGCGTATGGAACAACAGGAAGAATTATTAGAAAAGAGCAAGACGAACAAGCAAGAAGCAATGCCAATTCCAACCATAACGATAGCTAGTGACGAATCTCCGACAGATTCCGGAGCCGAAAAGCTGAAAGTAAAGCCCCGTGTGATGTACATCGCAGGGATGCGAGAAGACGGTGAGCCTTCACCGAAAGTGTTAACCGAGGAAGAGCAGGACGACATCAACTTCCGGGCGGCAGAGAAGGAGCGATTTATGACCCGCCTTAGTACGTTGCTGGTAAATCCGGTTAAGATGCCGCTCAAGCGCCTTCAGCCACCGGATGAGAATCGTCCGGACGGAGATCTTGATCCACAACCGAAGTCCCTGGTGTCCCCAACAATTAAGAGTCCCGGTATCATTCGATCGACCAGTGAGCCGAGCTTCGTGTTGCTGCTGAACAAACTCAATCACACCGACTCACCACAGGAAAGTGAAACGGACGAACCGGACCCGGATAGGGCACAGTCCGAGCACAGCAGCGTCGTAGCGATCCCACCAGCGCCAAAGTTCGACGCAACGCTCTTCAACACGATCCGTGCGGGTTCGGTAGTTCCCGATACACCGAAGAGTCCAATTCCGATGGCCCCTAAGTTCGATCCGGTGCTGTTCAACACGCTCAGTAAGGGAAAAACTCAGCGAGCCTCAATTCTGCCGCAACCGGAAGAAATTCCAGCAATGCCTGTAACTACTCCGACAACTCCCGCCACGGGACAGTACTTCGATGTGGAGTTGAAAAAACTCAAACCAGTACCACAAAGTCCCGCTCTGCCCATCGTTCTTAAAGCTGCTTCCCAATCCAAGGAACCCGTGCGAGAGAACAGTGCGAACACCGACAAGGACTCGGACCCTCCAAACCCACGGGAAGCTTTCAAGTCGCGGCTAGAAAAGATCCTACTGCGTGGGCCGATGGATGCGCCGAGTCGTCCGAAATCGATGCAACCGATCGCGCTGGTAGCGGTCAGTGAGGAAAACATCCAACGTACGATAGCCGACCAGCCGCAACCGGCGTCCAGTATCGATTCCGGCCTCAGCATGGCGTCCTCCACTAACTCAATCGCGTCCGTTACTGCTGCCCCCTCGAAACCGCGCGACGAAAGCTTTCGAGATCGGGCCCGAGGCTTCGATACGGCGAAAAAGAAGCAGAAGCTCCTGTTCGACGACGTGCTCAAGTCGATCAATCCCGAAACGCGCCCCAGCAGCATACGGAACTCGGTCGAGCACAGAGTGTCGTTCCGGAACTTCAAGGAGGGCTTGAGGAAAACGGTTCCACCGAAACAGTTCCTACCGGATGCGTAGCGGGAATTGACCTGTAGATTTGACGCTAGTCCCACTATTATTTTACCCTAACTAACCTGCCTGTTGTTCTTACTTACCGATGACAGCTGCTAACCACCGTAACAGCGTGGCCAACTATTTAATTTGTTTGTGTGGTTTACTTTTGTTGTTTGTTTGTTTGTTTGTGTTCTCTGGTTTTGTATTGTTGCATAATTGTTTCTTTGTATTTTCCGAATCACCGCTCTAGGACGACGTTTCCATTCCGGTCTGCATGCCCACATTTGGTTATAGTTACTTGTATATCATCGCTGCCTTGCTGTGTTTTTTTCCTTTTTACTTATTCTTGGTTGCTTGGTTATTTTGCTTGCCTTTGTTTTGATGTGTCGTTTCGTAGCACTAGTATTTTTTTTTATTGTTTTTTTGTTCCTTTTTATTGGTTTGTAATCACATTTATTAGTATATTTCCTACTAACATGGTAACACCTGAATCAAATAATCAAAACACCTTTAAGCTGTCGACTTGTTTATTCCTTAATCCATTACAACACTAGTGCAGTTTTGTTCTTATAAGTTTTTTTCTCTCCTCTTGTTCATTTGACTTGTTTTTTGTTCTGCGCGCGTTCTTTTGCTCTGCTGTTGTTCGGGTACTTTACTCGCGTCCCGGTAGGTATTGCTGGATATCCTGCCGGGTGTGTACTTCGTTTTCTATTTATCGCATTCATGTCTGCTTTCTCCTTTTTGTCGTATGTTTTAATACCGTTTCCCAGTACTCATTCATCTGTGTGTGTTTTCTTTCAATTTTTATTCTATATTTTATACTCATCTTTTCCTTGTGTTGATGTCTTGAGTGACGCACATTGCAGTTAATTATACTCGGTTCGGAGTTTGCATCAATCCTCGTTTTTATTGTGACTCGTTCAGCTTGCGTTTGCAATTTGGTGGATCCTTCTGCGATAAGATGGAGTGCTAAACACGTTTTCGATTTTCTAACATTCCTGGTGATCGCTTATCAAACATTCACACATACACAACACTTACTTGATGCTTTGCTGGATATTGATTTGGCCAAATAAAACTTAAGCAAATGTCACGTGTCAATTTGAACTTCAATTTAGGTAAACGCTCGCCTGCCCACAAACTAAATCTATGCGATTTTTGCCTTTTCCAGAATATTATTATTGCCTGTGTTGCTCTGCTTACACAATAAAAGTGCATCTTTATTTTATATAAAACTTATGCAAATAAAATGACATGAAACGATGATCCATAATCAATTTACTTTGCTAAAGAAAACGATAGCAGGGTAAGTATAAGCTGCGGTTTGCCACTAAGCCAATGGTCAAACTCTCAAACAGTTTCAATCCAAAGGAAGAAAATATACAAAATGATAACCTTGACGCGCGCTTCGAATGGTTGGTTTTCTTTTGATTTTGTTGATTTTTTTTTATTGTTTTTTTGTTCCTTTTTATTGGTTTGTAATCACATTTATTAGTATATTTCCTACTAACATGGTAACACCTTTTTGAGGTATTAAAAGATTAGAACCTTACTTTCGTTTGCTTAGGAAGGAAAACTAGTTTTTCTAGAAATTGATCCGAATTACTAACGGCACGGAAATAGAAGGCAAAGATACCGGAAAGAAAAGCCTTGAACGTTGAAAACCCATCTCTACCGGTGTATGTATCGCGCGCGCGTTCCGTTTTGATTCATTTTTTACACCTATCGTTCGTGCTCGTTTAGCACGCTTCTAGTTCATCCTGTACAGTTGCGGCAATACGGAATGTGACTGGTTCGCGTGGTGATTCTGCGCCAAAAACTAAACAGGTTTTTGTATCATCGTCTGCCTCAACTTGCCGCTGACATCTGTATCTCTAGTTCCAGGACCGTTTTGTTGGTGCAGATTGATGTTTTGCTTTGTCTTTGCCTGGTAACATTTAACAGTAATATATATTGACTTGGTTTTAATTTGCATTTTCCATAAGGTTTTCCACTAGACCCATAGAAAGGAATCGCACCGCTCTCTGGCAGGATCGTCGACACTTTGTCCTTATTTCGTAACAAAAATATGGAACAAAATATTTGTTGTAACAACGAAGGGAAACATAAAAAAACATACTCTTTCGTACTCGCTTTTCGAATGTTCTTGGCGAAACCGTTAGATTGTTGTCTAATGTGGCAATGGAATCAACTATATGGCATGCAATTCAAAGAATCTGTCTCGGCCTCGAGCCCTGTAATGATGCTGCAACAACGGAAAACAAATACAACGTAAGTCTAGCAGTACACAACAATTTATTTTAACCTTTTTTGCATAGTTTTCTTTCCACTTGCTGTCAACGTGTCCATATATATTCAGATTTGATCTGAGCTTTCTGATTAGTCTCTTATTAGTTTGCGGGTTTGCTATTATGCCGTGATGGCGGCCTCTCTTCACACACACACACATTCGCGCACATTGTATCGTTTCTTGGCATGTTTCTAAACTGTTGACGAATAATTTTCCTGTCTAGATACATTTCCGCTCTCCCCATTCGCTGCTTTACTCCGATGCCCGCTTATATCCTACCTGAACTATTTTTATTTTTTTTTTCTTTTATTTTGCTCTAATAGACTTGAAAGGAAACAACAGAATTTAAAATTTCACAATATTTCATAATAGATAGTTTTGTGGTAGTAGTCACTTTGCTTAATTGTTACATCTTTTAGATCCGTCCATTCTACGCTCTTCTTCAACCCATATGCGATAATTATTGCATTTTTTGTTGTTTTTGTTGAGTTTGTTCTTTTCGCTTGCCTGGCTTTGTTTTTTTATCTTGCTATTTTTATAATCTGGTTCCATTACGTACGCAAAAAGGTATATGAAATGTATGCGTTGCATGATGTTTGTTTTGCGTCAAGTTTTGGTCGTTCTACATGTTTACGTATCATATAAACTACAGTGTAGGCATCGCCTCTCTGACATAGCCTCCTATGTGCCACCGATATGTGACAGTTTCCACCGGTGTGTCGTTTTTTTATTACAGATCGAGGCTGCTACGGTAACAGCCCTTGCCTGCTAACCTCCCCCCGCGTAACCCGGGTTGGAGATTTGATCTCCGATTCTTATGCCTTCTCCGGCTTCAGTTTCCTCCCTATTTATATTCCGCCTCTTTACCTGGTCTGGTCGAGAGATATTGTGCTCCGGCACAAGGATTAATCACGTTTGTGTTTCGCTGTTTCATTGTTCTCACTGTGTCTATGACCGTCTGCTCTAACAATATACTCTTCTCTCGTTAATTAAAGCTACTGTGTAGGATGCGGAGTTTCTAGGAAACTCTCTCGCTGTTAAACAACGGGACGATAAAAGAACGGAAAATATTCACCATCGGGTTGGCTGTGTCGCTCTCTATTGTGCTCGTTTCGACTGTTTGCTAGCAAGCCTAGACGATCCCAATAATAGAAAAAAAAACGTTTCGACTATGGCTGCCGTTGTACGACATCAGACAAAACGTAAAATTCTTTGCTCGTTCATAAACGGACGATCACATTTCGAAGTTGGTGCGGAACATGATGCCGTTCCAACATAAAAAAAAAAACAAACATTCTCGGGAGTTTTCTTGTATTGTATCTAAAAATAGTGTCCTCCTACCGACCTAAGCTGGATCGGATTCACGTGATCTTGGGTCATCCGGTCCTCCCGATGCTCCCGACCAAGAGTTCTGAGCATTTTGTAAACGAAAAGCGAAGAAGCACATCCTTTGCTATGTTGTGTTGTGTTTGGAACATAATTTTACACATCGCTCGAATCGCTTGAAACGCGCAAACTTGCACACGCAACTTGTACAAACTTCTATAACTTGTGTCAGGTCATGTTCTTGATTTTCGTTCCACATTGCATGTTCGATTGTTGACTTCATTTCTTACATCGCCACGTGCACCGTGAACGTGTTGCGCGGGGAGTGCCTGAACGTTTTTTTTTGTGATCGCTTAAAAATCGCACTAATCGCGATAAGGTAGTGTCGTATAAATTCGAGAAAAACCGTACTATTTTATCGTGGCGGCTGTCTTCGTCGGTTCCATCTCCGCTGAAGCTGAGTTTTGGTCGGAAAAACGAGAACTGTTGTGGCCGTTTGCTGCTGTCCCGATCGGTGTGTTTATTGAGTAACTTTCGAACAGTGCTCAGAAGGCGCGCGCAATAATTCGAAGAACAGAAACCGAAAAACGGAAAGTGTGTGTTGCATTGGGTTTTCGTTTTTGTAACTAGCATCATATGCTCTACGTTGACCATACTTCATCGTTTCGGTTTCGGTTTTTCTGCCTTACAGTTATTCCCTATGGTAGTATTTCTTAACATTATTTTCATTACTTCTTTTTTTGTTCTTTTGTTTTGTGTGTTTTTTGCTCTAGTTTTCGTCCCCCCGCGTAACCCGGGTTGGAGATTTGATCTCCGATTCTTATGCCTTCTCCGGCTTCAGTTTCCTCCCTATTTATATTCCGCCTCTTTACCTGGTCTGGTCGAGAGATATTGTGCTCCGGCACAAGGATTAATCACGTTTGTGTTTCGCTGTTTCATTGTTCTCACTGTGTCTATGACCGTCTGCTCTAACAATATACTCTTCTCTCGTTAATTAAAGCTACTGTGTAGGATGCGGAGTTTCTAGGAAACTCTCTCGCTGTTAAACAACGGGACGATAAAAGAACGGAAAATATTCACCATCGGGTTGGCTGTGTCGCTCTCTATTGTGCTCGTTTCGACTGTTTGCTAGCAAGCCTAGACGATCCCAATAATAGAAAAAAAAACGTTTCGACTATGGCTGCCGTTGTACGACATCAGACAAAACGTAAAATTCTTTGCTCGTTCATAAACGGACGATCACATTTCGAAGTTGGTGCGGAACATGATGCCGTTCCAACATAAAAAAAAAAACAAACATTCTCGGGAGTTTTCTTGTATTGTATCTAAAAATAGTGTCCTCCTACCGACCTAAGCTGGATCGGATTCACGTGATCTTGGGTCATCCGGTCCTCCCGATGCTCCCGACCAAGAGTTCTGAGCATTTTGTAAACGAAAAGCGAAGAAGCACATCCTTTGCTATGTTGTGTTGTGTTTGGAACATAATTTTACACATCGCTCGAATCGCTTGAAACGCGCAAACTTGCACACGCAACTTGTACAAACTTCTATAACTTGTGTCAGGTCATGTTCTTGATTTTCGTTCCACATTGCATGTTCGATTGTTGACTTCATTTCTTACAAAAAAATATTTATGACAAACATTAACGCTTGCTAGTCAAAAAGAGGGGGACAGAGCAAAAAAAAGAGTTCAAAAATAATGGTAACAAACATAAAAAATCGAAACGAAACGATTAATTGTATGATTAATTTCGAATTCGAATAGTGTGTGCATGTGTGTGTGTGTGAATTGTGTACTGCTTTTTTTGTATTGTGTTGTTTCAATTACACATCCATTACTTGCATCCTTCGAGTTCGTATGCCAAAACCGTTTATATTGTTCATACATGTTCACTTCTACTATTGCAGGGCAAAATCTTTCTACTGAAATTATCATCTTTACTCTTCACCTCAGTGGTTATACGGGTTGTCATCTATTCCATGCAGCTCATAGCTTAAACTTGATCATGATTTCTTAGATTACTTACATACTGTTCTTGTGTGTTTGTTGTGTTTTCCCTTTTCACTACTTTTAGATTCTATTTCCGCTGAACTCTACAATCGTTCTTTTTTCATTTTTTTGTTTCTTTGTTGATGTTGGGGAGGGGAGAGTTGCCATCCTTATGGCCATCGCTTGCGTTGCATGATGTTTGTTTTGCGTCAAGTTTTGGTCGTTCTACATGTTTACGTATCATATAAACTACAGTGTAGGCATCGCCTCTCTGACATAGCCTCCTATGTGCCACCGATATGTGACAGTTTCCACCGGTGTGTCGTTTTTTTATTACAGATCGAGGCTGCTACGGTAACAGCCCTTGCCTGCTAACCTCCCCCCTAGAATATTATTATTGCCTGTGTTGCTCTGCTTACACAATAAAAGTGCATCTTTATTTTATATAAAACTTATGCAAATAAAAACAAAAAATCTGATGAAAAGAACTCAGAAATTGAACCACCAAGTTTGTGACGATTTTCAGCACCCAATTGATTGCCTGCCCGGGCGCGCATGCTGCTGCTCTTGCACATATTGTATTGTTAGTTGTTGTCTTTTAACGAATGCTTCCGAATAATGAACGGACACCCCTCTCTCTCTTTCTCTCTTAGCTAAATACAGAACCCAAAGGAGAATCCGTCACGTTTTGCATCATCTAAAAATATACTTTCTGTTCATTCTCCTTTTAATTTGTTTGTGTGGTTTACTTTTGTTGTTTGTTTGTTTGTTTGTGTTCTCTGGTTTTGTATTGTTGCATAATTGTTTCTTTGTATTTTCCGAATCACCGCTCTAGGACGACGTTTCCATTCCGGTCTGCATGCCCACATTTGGTTATAGTTACTTGTATATCATCGCTGCCTTGCTGTGTTTTTTTCCTTTTTACTTATTCTTGGTTGCTTGGTTATTTTGCTTGCCTTTGTTTTGATGTGTCGTTTCGTAGCACTAGTATTTCATATTAAGTATCTATAACTCCCCGTTTCTTGCATATATTTATGCTCTCCTTCCACTGGCGAATGTGTTTGTTTATTTGCGTACAACAATGTCCTATTGCCTGCTATATTACTGAGAAAATTGTGTGTGTGTGTGTGTATATATTACGCCGTTAAAACGCTACTCATTTGGATTATAAAAATAAAAAAATATTTATGACAAACATTAACGCTTGCTAGTCAAAAAGAGGGGGACAGAGCAAAAAAAAGAGTTCAAAAATAATGTACTTTGCAGCGCTCCGTTAGACTCTTCCCATCGGCTTCCCATGGGTAGTTCCGACTGTGGTTCTTGTTTCATTAAAAATGGACGTCCACATTAATTATCGATCAGATACGATTATTCGCTTTTTACAGGGAAAAACAGCCTCATCGACCACATTTTTTGCGACGTCTGCTGAGGATTGCTATGAATTCTACGAGAAACGAGACAGGTCGCGCTACGCTACGCTAGCCCACGTGAGGTAAAACCGTGGGCCGTGGAGGGGGAGCGGTTAAAAGATATCGAAGGCGAAGAGACAAAATGCGAACGGATGCGTCCGCGCATAGAAAGACGGTTGTTGTATGAAATCCCTCCTAACTCTACCATCATCTGCACCTATCGCGCCTGCTGCGAAACATAACATGAGACGAACGTAAATCACAAACAAAAAACTAAACAAAATGTAACAGACACAAAAAACTAAACAATCTTACAAAACAAGCCTAGGAACGAGAAAACGATACAAAACGGGGAAAGGTGTGTAGTTTTCTTCTCTTCTTCTGCTCAGCACAGCACGCGCACCTCACCAACCAGCGACACAAGTTAATTCGGTACTTCTATCGTATGTGTGTGTATGTGTCTGTATCTATGCCCCACTGCCTAATATGCGCGCCTTGCCTTCCTCATTTCACTATAATCTTGAGTTGCTGCCGTTTAACTTTCCCGTATATTACCGTCACTACCACCCGTGAATGTGTGTGTTTTTTCCATTTCAGTTTCAAACTACAAACCAACCAATTCGTTTGTCCTAGATATTAACAGAATATGCCTTTACTTGCCACTATTTTTCCCAACTGTTTCTGTGTATGTGTGTTGTTTTTTTTGCTTCATTTTATGTTTTGTTTTATTTCAACATTTTCATATTTTTCATCTTTCCC